>JAAIXJ010000165.1:96769-343341 GCA_013403705.1 Heliconius hermathena
AAAAAATATATTTTTGCTTTCTATTATTCTTTTTAAGTGTCCCTCTATCCATTTCAGTCAAAATTACTAAATGTACAGACAAAATATTTTTACTGTCTTATTATATATAGAGATTATTAATATTGGCGTTGAGACTAACTCTTTGGATGATTCTAAAAAGAGATAAATCTAGACATAAGTGAAGAAAATACTTGTAAATTGATGTAATTCTTGGATGTAAAGTGAACATAGAAAAAAAATGGACATAGAAACGATTACTTTATTATTTGTGGCTCAGAGATAGACACTAATACCCAGCACCTAACACACTTTTATATATTTTTCCTCTGCTTATTAAAATTTGGTGTTATGTACGTGCATAATTGGGTATATTCATAATATATATAAATATAAATGCATAATTTATATAATTTTAATAGTGCTTATCCTCATGGTATTACGGTTACCCTAATCCCTAAAGCAACGCTTACAATTAAGCACTACTAAAATATCTTTTAAGACAAATAAAAAGATATCTACAATTAACTTCTGATATTATAAAAGTTCAAAATTCCAATTTGTTATAAAAAAAACACAATTTTACTGGATATATAGACCTAATTAGCTAAATTTCGACCCGGGCAGTGTGTTCCACGTGGTCTCTAAGCTTAACTTGAATGAGGTTCCCTCTGCTTACCCTGTAGTGCGCGTGACACGATTATTATTAAAAAAGATTTTAGATATATACATATTATATTAAAAAGCGTGCCTTTAATATTCAATCTCTTTAGTTGATACTCGACCAGTACAAATTAATAGTTAACTAAGAAAGCTAAAATAAATAACTGTTTTTATTGCACCCATTTTTAGACAAGGGGTGATTTTTCATTTTATTGAAAGTATCTTATTATTACTTTTTACTCTTTGGTCCTCACCATGTTATATTTTAATGCAAAAATTGACCTACATCGCTCTACAGATGCAAGGGTGCCTTAAATTTACAATTTTGGACAACCCCTATCTATTGCGTTGCGGCGTAGGCCGGGTTCAACGAACTTGATTTAGGGTGACATGGCTACAACCACCCCTCGTAGAAACGTAAAAATTGACTGCCAAATCTATCCTCCCTTATTCTTTGGTTCCGTTGTTTGCTTCGAATCAATAACTATATTTATAACACGAACAAATGTGGCAAGTAAAAAACGTCATATATTTTTTTAGAAAAAAATCTCATGTACTATCAGAATGAAGCTCAATTGCTTACATAAAATAAGCATTAACATAAGCAGTATTTTTTTTCAAACAATTTTAAATGAAAAAAAAATACAGCTTACTTTAGTTGTTCTTCACTATTTTTTTTTCTAAAAAAGTGTTATCCTGTATAGCCTCTACGATAATATACAATAACATATTTCCAGTAATCTAACTTGACAATATTTTTGTATTAAAACTCTAAGATGGCAAAGGATACAAAAGTTCTGTTGTCTTTATAATACTAAAGAAAATATTAATAACTTTTCAAAATATAAGTGTAAATAAAATTTATGACTGCATATGCATTAAATTTACTCAATAGAAAGAATCTAACAACCGCTTTCTCACGGCTATACAGGCCCTTAAAGGCAATTAAAGAACAGTCATTTTATTATGTTCAATAACTTCAAAACTGCAATGTCATACTTATAACATATTTTGATGCTATAAACTTAAATTTGAAATTCATTTAACGTTACAAGACCAAATTTTAAGTTAAAAAAAAGGTTTAAATAAAAGAATATTTTTAGTACATTATTGCTAATGTCGATATTTA
This sequence comes from Heliconius hermathena, assembly GCA_013403705.1. Classification (NCBI taxonomy): domain Eukaryota; kingdom Metazoa; phylum Arthropoda; class Insecta; order Lepidoptera; family Nymphalidae; genus Heliconius; species Heliconius hermathena. The sequence goes on from JAAIXJ010000165.1 coordinate 98,559, forward strand.
ATGCCTATATCATTATTCCCTACTCAGATTACATTCGTTGACATTTCAAGATTAATGTATGTAAGCCAAACATTTCAACACATTGTCGGCGATTTGTACTCTGTCTTACATGTCTATCTACGTCCTAGGCCAAACCTTACGTTACCCAAACCTGCCCAGAAAGAAAAAAATAAACAAAATTTGTTATTAGGATAAATAAACACTTAAACTTGAATGTTAGTCATTAACTGAGATTACACTAAACACAAATAAATAGCACAATAAAAAAAAAAGAAAAAAAATCGAATTAATGACAGGACAGGTGCGTTTACTCGATTGCCGCCAGTGACATATTGTTTTCAAGATGGCGTTAAAACGACCGTTGCGTGAGCATTCATCACAACTCTGTGCTTCATACAATTGTAAGCTTTTTCCAGTCATGGACAACACAACAAAAAAACTATGCTATCGTTTTAAATTTTCACCGTCCTAAATATTTTGGGTGATAATTTTTTATAACATGGTGTTAAAAATTGACAGATTATAGATATTTCATACACTTAATTAAGTTGAAACGTAGTTTTAATAATATTAATAAGAACAGTAGGAGCTACCTATAACCTATATAGATTCTGAAAGCTAAAGAAAAATATTTATATATAATTGAGATATAAATCGTAATAAAGAACAAATCTAAATTAATCATCCAAAATATTTCGAACTAATTGTGAGGTACATTTTTACACCTGTGACTAGTATAGTACACACCGTTGTTTATTCATCTTCCTCCATCGTCGTGTGCATAAATACTTATAATTTAAAAACACCACACTAACATAATTTTAAACCAAATCCTAAACTACTTTAAGTTACAGAACACAGTGTCATTCAAATACTAGAGGTACTTAAATTTAACGTTGCGCAAAATTATAACTGACTAGTTCAATGAAAATTAAGTACTTTCAATAAATAATTATACTTAATGAAACATTTATCCTTAACAGTATTAAAACTAATGCCACCGATTGCCGTTGCCATTCCGTTTTCGATAATAAAAAAAAATAAGAAAAAAAAAACTTTATTATTCTATCAGCCACCGTAAGTGGCTTGGATCGGCTGAGTTCAGACTAGCAACGGAAATGATGCGCTATATAGAAATTAACTTAATACAAAATGCATAATACAAGCCCCCATTCATTTATTATGAGAATCTGTCCTCAGCAGCACTTTGATATGCGTTAGAATCTAGAAATAATTCAGCTATGACGAAAAATCTACTAAACATGAATATTTATATAAATAATGACAAATATATAATATAATAAGGTTTGTATTACTTGGTTACCTTTATGTTGAACTAATTTTTTGAATCTTACCCTAATACGATATATTAATTATTATAACATCAAAAAGAAATCTATAATAGTACTATTTACTATAATAAATTATTAATTATACATTACTTAAATGTAATAATAAATAGCGATTATACAATCAAATGAATTAGAGAGACAATATCGAGTCGAAGTTTATTATTATACAGCGCGAAATCACACTTATATTATACATTTTTGATCTAAAAATTAATAGTTATCGATGCTATCTTCATACATTTGGGCAAGATTTACATCTAAAAATACCCTAAAATGGCAGTCAAAAATATATAATATACAGGTATTGTTTGCACTTATGTTACAGTAATCGCCTAACTACATTTAGACATCAATAATACATAGTGTTGTATAACTATTACCGATGTCTAATTATAATTAAGACTAGAGACGAGCGATTATGCATGAGTACTATCTACTCGGATGTTTTCAAGATCAAATCTGAATTGGTAATTTAATCGATTATTCTTAAATTATAGTACAAAATCGTGTTTTGCGAAATTATCATATATGTGGTTTAGAGCCCAAGTTACATTTAAGTTTACAACAATTTATATCTAGATATCTAGAATAGAATATAATATTATTTGGACATGTATCACTCAAAATCGCCCGACTCGTTATAAAATACTATACTAACAGGATTACCAGATGTTGCTTGAAGCAAAAATACGAGATGGCCTCCTCCAAATATATTATTAAACTTCACCTAATATAAACATACAAATGTGCAAATAGAATGCGTCATATTCAAGATTACAAAAATTTCGTACCATAAAAATGTTGATCGATTAAAATTTTAAGTCATGGTCCTTCACAACTTCGATTTTTTACGAGAATAAAAAAAATGTTTGTCATTTTTTTTATCCATAGAAGGGTAAACTTCAATATTTTCTTTTTTTTAAATTACATAACTTTACACGGCTATGATAATTATTTTAAATATTAAGAATTCAATAATTCTAAACGCAACGGCGCGTTGCATATTTTGTTAGCTGAACGATAGGACGTTGGACATTTAATTCCAATTAAGTAAAAAAAAATTACCTAATAAAATATGCAAAGGCCGTGGCTGTATGATTTTGTGCATGCGTCAAGCTCCTGATTATCATTAATCGTCATTATAATGATAGATCCTTACTTTTTAATTAAAAAATATAGAAGCTTCTATGGAAGTTATACATGGTATTCATGATTAATCTAATGATTAAATCAGTCATTTTTGACATCTTTGGTAGACTAAAACACATTAGGTGTACATTTTTTTTATATATTTAGTTATTGCTGAAATACTAGTTTTTCTTGTATAAATAGATGTATAAGTATAATTGCACTGCTTTCATAATAATAATATATATATTTTTTATATTTTTCCTTTTACTTATAGTAAAATTTTATATTGCACTGGTGTGTGTAAATAAATAAACTTTTATTTTCTTTTGTAGTGATGTGATCAATATATTATTATTTTTTAATGAAATATTTTTTGTTTTTTATGCCAAATTTTAAATATATGGACAGCATATTTACCTTATTTTTTTATGTCAGTTGTTAAAGATTTATTATCAGAATCAGAATTTTGTAATTATTATTGAATTATTATTTTCATGTAAATAGTCGTCAATTAAAATCAAAAATAAATATATAATAATATTTTGTCAAATTCTTGAGATTTGTATAAAAAACAATTATTAAATAAAATTCACTGATTCTGGTTTTATGATATCATAGTCATATTTTCATTTTACATGAAAAGCTCTGGAAATATTTGTAATATAAAATCAGCTTTGTTTTAGGAATTTGTCATTGAATATTTTAAACGTTTGAATATTTAAATAATTACTTAAATAAATTATATTATATAGAAACAAATACAGCAACCTCCATGCCAATCAATATTTGCAAAATTTTATTAAATATATTTTACTATTAATTTCTATAATTTGAACAAATATTATTGTACTATAATCAAGATATTATACTATTATAATATCTTGTGCAGTATTGGATCTGACTGTAAACTCAACATTGGGTTTCATTCCCATGCGAGGAAGTATTTTCATTTCCTTATTCTGGTAAGGAGAATAAACATGGCATTAGGTTCCACTCAATAAGCAATATCTCAAAAATGGGATGGAGAGTGGGAAATGGAGTACTTTAGCATTTGTTCCCCTCTGCCTACCCTGCTATATGTGGGATACAACATAAGGCTGCAAAAAAGAAGTTAACATTGCAAAAACTATAGAAAATACTAATATTATTAATACAAAAATTGATACCGTTGTATTTGCTTCTTTATGATATAAATACTGTGATGTTTGTTTAACTGTGACAGTTTGTACTTTATATGAACACTGCACTGGTTCAAAAAAGGGTATTTGACCTTAAACATTGCATTCATAAATATAATATGGCATAAATATTTAAGTAATAATTATAATTAATAATATACTAGATTGTCTCAAAATCTTAGACAGACAAACAGAGATTGTAATTTGCTATTATTATTATTATATTACTAAAAAATAACTTTAAATAGAAATTAAAAGAGTCAAATACCCATAGCGGTGTGTCTTGTCATAATTCACATCGCTATCCTTATAATTAATCAAAACTGATGTCAAACCACGACGACAATAGTTTAAGATCAACATTTTGCATTAACTACAATTTATTGACTAGATTTTTTAATGAGCTTAGGATTTACTTTTGTTGGTTTTGAAGCTGACCTGCAATACCTGTCCATTTAGAGAGTATCCATTAAGTGATTGTATGGCAACAACTGCTTCGTCGTAATTCGTCATGGTTACAAAGCCATAACCTTTACATTTATTGGTTGTGGGGTCTCTTATGATTTTAACACTCTGAACAGCACCGAAGGGCCCAAAGAGCTGCCATAGCACACTTTCTTCAGTATCAGCTCCTATGTTATACACAAAGATGCACCAACCTGAGCCGCCTAAAGCATTACCTTGAACAAGGGGGTCAGCCAGTGGAGAATATCTCTGAAGACCTTTGTTAATAGCTAGAAGTGCCTTACCAGCGGGACCGAGGAATCGACGGACTGTTGGTGGCGCTAGATACGTAGCTAAAGGAGCTAATGCTTTATTCTGATTGCTCGGGTTGTTAGCACACTTCACTGTCATAGGCCCCGTGCCACCTGGTGGTATAGTGCCATTTAGTTCACGTATAGCTGTCTCAGCTTCGATTCTCTGATCGTATCTTATAAAAGCCACTCCTCGCGACGGTCCCTGTAAGCCACCGTCATCCATACTGCCCTGTAGTAAATGACTTACATTTACATTTTCGTGTAAAATCCTCGAGCTAATTATCGTTCCGTACGGACTGAACAGCTTTTCCAGGTCCTGCTGCGTCATGTGCTTCGGGAGTCCAGATACATAGAGGTTCGCCCCTTTAATAGCATCGGAACTAGGACGGGCGTAAGACACTTTTATAATCTTATTCTGTAATCTCAGGCCGTTCAGTGTGTTTACTGCTTTCTCGGCGTCCTCGGTTTTGTGGTAGTTGACGAAGGCGTAACCTAGGCTTTGCCCGTTCAGGATGTGGTCAGGGAAGACGGTCACTTTATCTCTTATTAATTTGCAACTCTCCACCTCGCCCACACTGGAGAACAATGATCTTATCTCCTCCTGAGTCATTGTTTGTGGCAAATAGTTAACTATTAGATTAGTTTTGGACTCGTTGTTACACGGTTGTACTTTACTACCATTTTGCGTAGGCTGATTCGCGTTTACGGCATCGAGCGGATTTCCCATCATTTTTACGATTTTTTCTTTCGTCGAACTTGTGTAAATATCACTAGATATGTGTATATAGGTTTTAAATTAAGAAATCTTAGTTCTGTTACAGATTTCTCACACCTTATATGAACTTCAGCTGGCGTTGGTTGAAAGCATATGCAAGGCAAGAAAATCAATAAGATGCTGTTCACTCTGGTACTTATCCCGTCCCAGGCGGTAAACTATGTAGTCCGTTGAATCAAAAAGTAAGCAGAAACACAAATAAATGCGAGTTTATTAGATATTATAGAAATAATTAACGTAAAGTGAAAAGGAAATCAACCAAAAATCTATGCGACTCGCGACCTATTCTCGTAAATTCATTTCTTTCACTTCACTTTCTTTTTAATATGTTGCCATAATGTTGTCGCGGTTTGTACTAAATCTCTTAAGTTATTCCTATTTTTTTTTGTTTTTGCTTCCAAATAAAGATGTTATTATAATGCATATCTATTAGTATTTTAGATTGTAGTAATATAAAAACATAAATTCAATATATTTGATTTATTATTTTTATTATTGTGGTACTTATATAATAATATACTAAAAAATAATATAACAATAAAATTATTGGGGTTACTTATTTGTTTTCTATTATTTTAATTAAACACATATCTATATACTCAAGGATATTATGTTAAATTATTAAATATTGTTTATTCATAATAATATTTCTCAATTATTAAAGAATGTCATTAATAGGTCATTGTAATTATTATTTTTTCGTTTTGACTCTACTACATAAACCGTAGTGTATATATGGCTTATAGTTTAATACGGATGCAAATGTTAATTAAGTAATAAACTTGTTTTTAATCATCTTAAACGCTATTTCTAATTTATAGAAAGATATTAGTATTCATTCCTGTAAAAAAATCTAGGGTATTGGGTAAGGCAAAAAAATCAATCAATTACAATAAAATAAAATGTTAGTTTTATGTTATAGAAATAAAGTAAAGAATGTAAAGGTTTTTATGCAATTATTAATTCAAATCCATATTTAAGGGTAAATTTCTTTATATGGCAGCACTGATACAGTGCTACCATAAAGTATTTTGCCAACACAACAAATGTAGTATTAAGCATTTATAAAGCACGCTAGGATCAATATTTTATTTAAAATGAAAGGAATAAATATTTTTAACATTAATTTTAATTTATATTTAATATTGATTAATGTAGGCAGAATTTTCTATATCTTTTAATTTGCTTAACATGGCATATAATATGATTTAATTACAAAAATAATTTATTAAATTGCCTTTTTTACTATTTTAAAATAATTGCATTGTGTTCTGAATTCAAAATAAGTTTAATTTTTTTTTATTTAACTAATAGACTAAGATCCCAGGGCCCTCAGACCTACGTCATTTTAACAAAGTTGAAGTTATGGGGATTAATAGTCTACTATGTAGTTAAGAACAGTGTTACGCATACAGATGCGTACTCACTAACTGGAAAGTGGAGCCCTTTTAGAAATAGCGCCAACTTAAGGTACACATTCGTCTACGTTAAAGTAGAAACGCTCATCATTTTTTTTTAAATAATGTAAACTATGTATATTTATTATTACCAGACCCTTTACTGGGTCTTTACTCTTTCCAGACGTCTTGAAGGTTGTTTAAAATTGAAGCAGACTACGTTATCCTAGTAAGCGTTAATTTCACATATATTATTTACGGAGTATTTCAAGGCCCCTTATAATCACTCAGACCAATACGATGGCTCAATCATCCTCCCAGATAGACATGTACCTTTATTCAAGTTAGTGAGAGGCACACTGTTTTAACTACATATTAGATTAATAGTCTTCAAAATTTCAGCTTAGTTAAAATGACGTAGGTCTAGGGGGCCCTCCGCCGCGTTTTGCGGACGACTATTGTCCCCGCGTCTCGCGGCCAGTGGCGGTGGAAGAGGAGCACCGTGAGGTTTTAGTGGGTATTCGGACGGCCTACATCTGCCAGTCCGCGAGTCCCACATAACCGAGCTCGAGTCCCCACTCGGGCCAGTATCTGTAACAGGATTTCCTCACGAAAAAAAAAAAAAAAAGGTCTAGGGGGCCCTGAGATCTTGGGCTATAGCAATATTAATAGAATGATATTGTTGTTTTTTTTATTAATTACTGTACTATTTACGAAACCTAAAGTATTTAATAGGTAAGTGTCAAGAATGAATACTTTTAAATTTCGTCTGAGAAACGTGAAGATACTAGAGTATATAACAATAATGTGTAATAAGATTCTCCGTCCCTATTAAAACACTTCGGTGCTACACTTTCCGTCGTATGCTGGAGGCATTGAGTGGCGGAGCCCAACACTGCACTTTGCGTCGTACCAGAGCGAGGTAATGAGAACATTAAATATTTCAATTTTCCGAGTGGAAATCGATTTCACAACCTGTCGCGTTTATAGTGACACGCTCTTGCTCCTGCGCCACGATAGTCCTCAGGATACATACTTGAAGCTAAAAAAAAACTATTTATATAAGTTATTCAATAAAACAGCTGTCTTAACTGAGTAAACACTACGGAATTATAAAATATTGAAATACATAGTGTACAATAGTTTCATATTTAAACAATCTTCACGCTCGTAGCCGTTCGTGGCCCTGACACCATAATCTGGATAATCCTAACTACTTATTAGTTGTTTTAGTATGTTATGTTTCTACCTTTATAAGTTACTAGCTTTCACCTGCGGCTTCGCCCGCCTGGTCGAATAGTAATAACTAAGGATTGTTTTTTTTTTTGTTTTTTATAGCTTCAAGTTGTATCCCACACATGGCATGGTAGGCAGAAGGATGCATTTTGGAGGCATTGCGTTTAGAGTGCCGAAACTCAACGCTGTGCTTTGCTTCGTACACCTATATATATTACCAGAGCGAAGAAATGAACGTTTTCTGGGATCCTACTGTAAAAGCGTCCACATTGTCCCATAAAAAAATTACGGATTCTTACGGAGTTACTTATTTAGGTGCACTAAGTTTAAGCCTATTTCTGGTATTAATATTATGAACATCACCAATTTTGGTAAATCAATAATTATTGGACAAATATTGGTTGAATACCGTCTGCATTACCCCAAAGTAAAATCTCATAGGACATAATACTGTGGAAGTAGCTGAGGCAAACAAGTCGAGCCGTTTCTACGTCAGTTAATAATCTATTTTTTTGACCGCGAAAGCTGCTGGTGTCAGTGTATTCGCCAAGCTATCAATATACCCCATATTCACTGTCATTTGGAGTCTATGGTGATACCGGGAAATACCGTAGAATCGACAAGATCCACGGGTTCACCATTCATGAGTACATCGACTTTAACAATTTTCTTGTTAGGTGTTCTAAAAATCATACATTTAGTTTTTTTTATATTCAATAGTATGTTATTATATTAACACTGAAACAATGTACTACTTTCGAGAGATCATAGTTTACATCGTCATATACGATTTGTCGTCGATTAAAATTGGCTCTTATTTTACATTTATGTTTTTGTTGGGATATCATTATTTTTGTACAGAAATTATAAGTAACTTTATAATAAAAACAATACCAAATATTATTTTGGATACTTTTCTTTCTTACGCATACGGAGAGAAATATCCTCTTTTCGGTATTACGTAACACTAGTGAAGCTATTCTACAAACAAAGAAAATACATACTAACGCCTGACATTTATGTAAGAGCAATAATATATAAAATTTAATAGACGTTGATTCTTAATACCGGCTGTCATCAATTTTGATTGCTATTCTTACATTGTAGGCACTTTAAGTAAATGTCCTTAATAGAATCTATTTATTGAAAAATTATAAGAAAATGATAAAAAAAAATATATAGTTTCGGATTTTTTTGTGTACATCTCGTGGACCTACAATTATGAAATATGGCACGACGTGAGAAGTTGAGAACTAACAATACAAATAAAGGAAATTATCCGAAAAATAAAACTTTATAGGTACTTCTTGCAAAAAATCATTACAAAAAATATTAGTTCATTTCATAGAAAGTGAGTTAATATGCCCGCAAACTTAAGTTTGTTAACTTTTATAAGTCATAATCTTGAAATTGGTACGAAAGACTTGATGAGTGAGTCCAACTCGCACTTCATCTGTTTTATTTTATTGATATAAATAATTCGTTGAAGCCAGTCGTGCAACTGTAGCGACAACAAGCGAGTGACTGTAAACACAACAGGTTGTTGGTTCGATTCCCGCTCGAGAAAATCTCTCAAGATAGTGGCACTGGAATTTAATATTTTAAATTATTAAAAATATTCTCCACGTGGGGATCGAGCCCCAAACCCTCACGTCTACAGTCACACGTTGTCCTATGCGCCACGATGGCCTTTGAGATCATCGCCCAATATGCAATGTCTTTTAAAAGGTCGATATATGGACAGCGAAGTATCTTAACACTAGGGCATTGCGATGTCGTTTTCATTCATAAATTATAATCTATGAATGAAAACGGCATCTAGAGACCGCTCTCAAGATCTCAGAGTTGAGAGCGGTTTATAAATACGGACCTGTTTATTAATTATATGACAAAAAAAATAATGTGTAAAATATATTAATCTCATATAATATTAAACCATTAATCATAGCAGCTATAAAATCACAATACAACTATAAATAATAACAAATGACTGTTTGTAACATTAAAAAACTAATAAAAATTTCATAACATACGCTCTTTACAAAACAGCTCTTTTAAAATCAAATGAACGGATCTGCTTCACGTTATATCCCGCATACAGCAGGATAGACAGAGGGAACCTAGTCTTAAAGCACTCCGTTCCCCACTTTCCACTGAATTCTTTAGTCATGGCGTATTGAATGGCGGAACTCAACTCCGGACTTTTCCCTTGGTAACAGAGCGAAGAAATGAATAATTATGCATAATTAGTCGATACTCAAGGGAAGGGGTCTCTGCGTCACAATGGCGTCATATAGGTACATATAGGTACATATGGCGGACTTTAATTAAATATGACAAAAAAATGTTTATTTTTTACGAAAGATAAAAGAACTATCATTAATTTCTAATAAGATTAAATTATGAATTATAATTTCTGACTATGGGGCCAGTTGTGTGGCAGTGGCAAGCTCGCGACTGTAAAGTCTGCTTATCTGTATGTTTCCCACTCGAGGAAATGAATTATTTAATATTTTCATTATCTCAATCTAGTAACGAGGCAAATCGCCGCGTTGAGTTTCGCCACTCAACCCATAATTCCTACAAAGTTCGGTGGAAAGTGGGGAATGGAAGGGTCTTAGCGAGAACGGAGTGTCTTAACATTACATTCCCGGGTTCTCTATGCCTAAATGTAGGATATAGCATTAAGCTAAAAAATATCTCACTATACGTACCTCCTCAATTTATTAAAATACATTCGGGAAGTTACTGAATATCATTATTTTATAATTTAAATATCAATCGCCCTTGTGCAAATCAGGAAATAAAAGTAGTATCGAAAGAAGTTAAATGGCTATATTTGTAAATATATTAACAACTTGAAGTGCATAATAATATTTATTTTTGTATCTGAGATCATTTACTTAAACATAATTATTGAGTAAGTAAGAATTGAGATAAATATTATTTTGTAATTTCATGCACACAACGGTATAACTTTAAAAAATTATAAAAAGTGAAGATCCTCCTGGGATAAAAGCGAGATTTTCAAAATCTTTCGCCACAAGCGGGATATAGAAAAAAATATAAATATAATAGTAGTTTTCATTACTTATCCATTTACTATGTGATAGATAGCAATATTATTAAAGATTTTAAGACATCTTTTTTAAGGATAAAACGCCACCAAACTTTTACACTAACTTGTCACTTACGGGTCGGATCTGCCAAGTACCAATTACAGTCTGAAGCTATATTCCTAAGAATACAGCATCCGAAACGCTTAAGGGTTTTATTTAGACAAAAATAAGCCTATTTAAGTATAAAAAAGAAAACAAAAGTAAAGCCATAAGCAGCTAATTAAATATAATTCGAAATTCAATGGCTGATAATATGAAATGCAAAATTTTATAATCGTATAGCGTAGCGGATGTATACGTACGAGTAGTTCACAATGGGACTGAGTCACTGGGTGGTGATTTTATAAGCGACAAGCGATTTTTAATATTTAGTTAATTATTAATATTTAAGTAAATTTTAAAAATAAAAAATTGTAATGTAGAAACATTTTTTAAAGAAGGTACAAAGTTTCAAACACAGCGAGATTTAAACCGATGCCTCTTGGAGACCGTCTAACTAGTAAGTACTCTGGTTATTGAGTATTATACGTTCTCTCATCAAGCTAAGTCAAAAATGATTATCTCGATATTACTTTTAGTTTCCAATGGACAAATATACTATAAATCTTAAATTAAATATATATAGTTGCAAGTTCAAATTGATTATCATATTCAAAAGTTATCGAATATTGACAAAGATATTTACTTACTAAAAAGAAATAATATAATACCGGAATACTATACTCGTGTTTCAAATTTGGTTGGGTAGGGACAGGAGTTTGGACAGAGACAGAGGTGAGCGTTAAAGCGCATTTAAAGTGATTTACTTGCAATTAGATCCCAGGGTATGGTCTACTCGACAGAAGAAGTAACCATAGAATTTTATGTGTATTTTTTTATAGATTCATGATGTATCCCACACATAGCAGGGTAGGCAAAGGGAACCTAGTGCTAAGACACTTCCGTTTACCACTTTGTTTACATATGTTGAGTAGCGTAACTCAAGACAGCGCTTTGCTTCGTTAACAGAGCGAGAGAATGAAAATATAAAATATTTCATTTCCTCGAGTGAGAATAAGAAATACAGTCACACTTATATTTATATATTTTTTTTGTACAAATTTTGTAATGTACATAATATTTTAAGAGCTTTCTTCTTGTCACTTACACCACACACTCAACAACGGGTCGATGCGAGTGCGTTCGGTGCACGCGTACTCGCTCCAGCTCCTAACATTGGGTAATATTATATTATGCTCGTATAAGCAGCTATCTTTAGCACGTTTCTTAAGCTTTAGTTATAAGAATTGTATAGTGGTGAAAATCGATTTTTCTCCTAAAGGTAAAGTTAATAAGGTTAATAAATCTAACAAGGTTTTTTGTCTTTTTTTAGTTTCATTCTGTATCCTGTAGGTATAAAGCAGAATATGCAGAAAGAATTTAGTGTAAATACATTCCGTTCTCCACGTACTGTCTATTTTTTCAGGTATTGCGTGTTGTGTTACGGAACTTAACATGGCGCTTACCATAGCGAAAAAATTAAAATATTTATTGGAAACGTTTTTTTATGATTAAATATTTGTTTTATATTTTTGTACACTTTTCGGAATAGGATTATGATTATGGGTAGTTGCTGCTAACAACAGGCTTAATCACAATAGTAAGTATGTATATATATTTATATGTATGCACATTTTTTTTAGCTTCAAATGTTATTTTGCATGAAAGGAGACTTCGATGTGTATTCAAGACATTTCATATTGAGTGGTGCAATTTAACGCCGCGCTTCGCTTTACAAAATGGGAAAATAAAAATAATTCATAACCCGAGATTCCATACAAGGCAAAGGAATTTCTTCTCTCTGGCGTATATTTTCATATTATCTCATAATTATAGTAAACAAACAACTTATAACATAATATTTTTATTCTCGGCGATGGGTGGGTCAAACGTAAAATGACGTAGAGACTGACGTTATACGCAGGTCATATGAAAACTAATAGAATAATTAATAGGTCGACATAGTACCTAAACATAATAGTTTATTTTTGATACGTAAGTTGTTGTTCTTGTTAGTATTCTAATATATCTATTTCTTATGGCATGACGTATGGCGATGATAGTGGGTTCATTGTTATTGTATTAATATTTTCATTCATTTTTGCCTACTTTTCGTAATTACTCTTCACCTTTACAATATTAATATTAAAGAGTGTATATAAATGAAAGCCAACGATGCACTTTATGTAAGGACATCGGGTTTTACTTTTTTATCGCTTATTTGGTGCAACAATGACGTGACTACACTTTTTAAGGTTTAAACACAAAAGGAAAAAACAGAACACTTTGTTGTTTGTCTGTTTGTCTGTCAAAACCTGAAACAAATATCAAATAGTACTCAGCTCTACGGTCTCTTCGAGCACAAAAAAATCAAGTTTCTAAGTTAAGGTAATCAAAAGATATTATGAGCATTTATGTATGGTTTTGTCTGCAATTTATATGAATTTCACCATGTAATCGAATGCTATTGGGTAAACTGAAAATTTATAAGTATTTAAAAATCATTCAACAAACATTACATTTTTGCATAAAAAGTGAGTAGGTACACTACTGTATACTCACTTTTTATACTTAAGTTTCAAAACGTATAGAGCATTTCTCATAGACCCATAATTATGAAATTGTGCAAGAAGTGAGAGTTTTCAGTACAAATCAAGGACAAAATTCAAAAAATAGTAATTTACATTTATGATACAGAAAAAAAAACTATCCAAAATTTTAAATTGCAGTTCATTTCATGCAAAATCAAAGCATACTTAAGTACGTCAACTTTTTAAGTTGTACTTCTCGTCTACCTACAATCCTGAATTTGACGCGGAAGAGAGGGCGAATCCGATTTGACCGGTTTTTTTTAAATAGTTAAATATTAGGACAATGTATGCTGAAAGACTATTTACAAACTTTGATTGTGTCCCTTATATTTTTTTAAAAAAAGTGCAAACCCTATATAACTAACTACTACAATAAATGATAGAGACAAAAATAATTTTCCAAGCGAAAATCGAACTCCACACACACACATTCACAGTAGGTACTATAGAAAAAACGATATTATATGAAACGTAGTAAATATTATTACCTAAGTAACAACAAGTAATTTTCAACGTCGCGTGAGTGAGACAAGGCCTATATTAATGTACGTTAGTTCGATCAAAGTGTGTGACGAATGGATTGATTTAATGCAACTGTACTTAAAGTGCACTTAAATCTCTTTAAATTTTCATTTACTTAATGCTGTGTCTCGCATATAGCAGGGTAGGCAGAGGGAACCTTGGAACTTAAAAGTACGGAGTGTTCGTTCCCTACTCTCTGCGTTGAGCGGCGGAACGCTGCATTTTATCTTACTAAAACAAAGGAATGAAAAAAGAAATTGTCCCGGTTGGGAATCAAATCCACAACAACCGCGTTTATATCCACGGTTCTATTACGCCACGATACTTTAAAAATATGACAATAATATTTATCGAAAACAAAATAAACATAATTATAAATGATTAAACCCAAACAAGTGAATTTGAAACACGAACAAATACAAATGTCAGCAAATGATAACGGATGTGTTTTCAACAGATTCATTCAGAACAAAGGTTTGAGTGCATTTCGAGTGCGAGTGCACTATAAACCATGCCCTGTGACTCAGTTAAGTATGTATGTAGTATAAGTATTAATTGATAAAAATACTTATTTTTCCCATAGAGCGGGGTAGGCGGATACGTAAGACCCTCCGCTATTCGCTTTCCGCCCAATTGTGAAACATTGTGTGTTAAATGACGGGAACTTTCAATTATCAGAGTTGGAAATAATTATTGAACAGTTTATATTGATATTCTCGAGTGGAAATCAAACCTACACCCACCATGTTATATGAACAAATCGTCAAGTGAAGCTATAAAACGATCTTTTCCACCTCGTCCAACGTCCAGTACTATCAACCTCTTCGTATATAACCTGGGAAGTCCTCTTGATTTTTATGTAACCTCTCTTACCACTAATTCTTGCATCATATGTCTTTTTGACAATTCTTTCATCACTTTAGAATATTCTTCTTCATTGTGAATGTGACGAGTTGTGGTCGTCCGGAAATTAAGTTGTTAGTTCGGGGCGGCAAAATCAAAGTATGAAATAAGAAAACTTTAAATGAAATCTGCACAGCCATCTATACCTTCAAGGAGGCCAGGACTCATTATAAAAAACAATTTAAAGATAGACTGAGAGTCGTGGCGCAGTGGCATAGTGTTGTGACCTTATCCATTTTGGTGAATTAATGATATTATAAAATAATTATATTATTGATATTACTTTATTTGGTAACAAGACAAAGCGCGGTGTAGCGTTCCGCCACTCAACACACAATGTATGGAAAATTCGTCGGAAAGTGGGGTGTGTTATCACTAGATGCATTTCGACTACCCTGCTGTATGCGGGATACAGCGTGAAGCTAAAACAAAAGAAATAACTCATGATATTATAACCATTCTACAGACTACAGAGCGGCGCTCCTAAATGAAAGACACCTCGAGTGCATTTCAAGTGCATGCACCGGTGCCCCGTCCTAATTAGTTCAATGCTTAGCATTCTGTGTAATTAAAATGGATTACGCTGTTATATCTATTAAATATGTATGTCGTGGCCGGTGGACGGTGTAGTGCAGTGGCACAAGCGTGTGACTGTAAACAAGACGGTTGTGGGCTTAACTCGAGGTAATTAAAAATCTCTAATATGACGCTCACACGCGCACACATACACACACACACACACACAAACACATACACACATATTCATGCACTTACACATATACTAACACGTGAGTTTAAATTAATTATAAATATATACTAAATACTAAAGACAAGTCTAAGGTCTATACTGTTAATATTTTCCCTATCTGAAACCACTCTTGTTGTAGATTATGAAAGGGTGAGTGCCTGGTGATCTGTAAAATCCAGTATGGACACCAGTCTCTCACATTAGCTTTTGACTGTTTACCACTGGTTTCTTTGTCAAATGTATATTTATTATGACCACGCTATGTGAGATGAAAATAAAGATTTATTTATTTATTTATATTATTTATCTAATATTTTCATTTCTTCGCTATGGTAACTAGGCAAAGCACGGCGTTGAGTTCAGCCGCTCAACAGGTAATCCCTCAAGAATTCGGTGGAATGTGGAAAACGGTTACCTCTGCCTATACTGCTATGTGCGGGGTACAGCGTGAAGCTGCAAAAAGAATGTATGTCTCTTGTTTTATTTTTTAATTGAATCTTGAATACGTATTACATTTTAAAACATTTTAGAAACAAGTAATGGGCAAAATGGACTAACAAAAAAAAAGATACTTAATTACGTAATTTGTCTTTAATGTTTGTGAATGTAAATAATATATTTAGTTTGAATAGACAAAATCTGGCTTAAATTTCATTTCCTTTTATTAACTAGCAGAAAGTGGAAAAACGAATCTTTTAATCCGTTACATTCTTTATAGGCTGAGATCCCAGGGCCCCCAGACCTACGTCATTTTATCAAAGCTGAGGATGGCGTCTGCGAGAATGATTAGCCCATCGGACTGATCTGGCTGGGATATAAAGGGTCTTGAAATTGTCCCGTAAATAATATATGTAAAATTGAGGCTTGCTAGTAAAACGTAGTTTGCCTCAATATTATATAACCTTCAGGACATCTGACTTGAATACAGGCCCACGTAAAGGTACATATACATTTTTTGCACTTATAAAAAATATACAAAATCAGGGCCAATTGTCAGTCTAATAGTAAAATTGTCTAACCGTAATGAAGATCGAAAGCAACACAAAAAGCCATTCTCGTTTAACAGTGCATAGATTATTGTCAAGGGGTTCCTGCTAGCAGACAGATCAATAACCCTCATTGAACAAGTACACTTTTTTTAAATAAACTAGCGACCTGCTCGCGGCTTTGCCCGCTTAAACCTTAAGTTACATTTTCGTAATTCCCATAAGAATATTCAGTGTTTGAAAAAAAAAAAAACAACTTATTGATACTTACAATAAAATCGTAACTCATCGGTGTCTGTACATTGAAGATACATTAAAAAAAATGTTATTACGCGATTTAACAATGTAATAAATAGAATTTGTTCGGTTTGTCTCCTTTCCCTAATCTCAAAAATGACTTAATTTTTATTTTTTAGTAAAGTTCCTGTAATATTTAGTATTTGTTTTATTTGAATCGGTTCATAAATAAAAAAGGTTAAACCAGATTCACTATGTATCTCGCATATAGCAGGGTATGCAGAGGTAACCTAGGGTTATCATTGACGAGAACAGACTGACGCTGGAGCATAAAGTAAAGCTTTGATATGCTTAAGAAAGATGAGCTAAAGACTGCACTTCTCTAACTTTTATGGAAACTATGAAACACTAAATGTGTCAGAGACATAGACCAGAAGTTACGTAGAAAAAGTTCAGGTACTTTGGGTCCGTCGTGTACAATTCTGGAGGCATCGATCACGAAGCTTATGGCCGAATAAGCGCTGCATGTGGCAAATGGCAGGAGATCACTGGTGTGGTCTACGATCGCATATACAAGAGCAATAATAAAACCAAATTAAATATCATTTTTTTATATTTATATTCTCCGAGTTGGGTCCAATTCACAACTGTCACACCTAAAGTCAGATGCTGTTTCCTTGATCCATGACGGCTATAAACATACATAGTCTCTCTTCACAATTATCGGTCAGTGAGGTAAGTTGTGACTTAATACTAGGTTCCCCCTACCGGCTATGCAGGAAAAACCGTGAAGCTACAAAAAATGTTAAACTACCATTATAACATAAAGAGACAAACCACATGTGTACATATTGGCGATTTATGTTAACGTCCCAATAAAACTGTTTATTAGTAGATTTGTGTTACTGCAACGCATACTATTTAGAAAATAAGATACTTGTATAGCAAAATTGAAAGATCGTCGTAGCGCAGTGGTATGAGCGTGTGACTGTAAACACGATGAAGGTTTTAGATTCGATACCCACTTGGGAAGAAAGAATTATTTAATATTTTTTCCTCGCTCTAACAATGCAGCGCGACGTTGAGTAACGCCCCAACACATAATGCCTAAAATATAATAATTGATATGCTTATTAAGTTTAATAGTTCAAAATGGGTCAAATTAGTTAAACAAGGAGCCAAGTTGAGAATCGGAAATATCTTTATAATCTCTTCTTTAAATCTTCACATTCCATAATAGATGTATGAGACGTTGAAATGCGACTTGCCACTTGCCTTGAGAAAGAATACCTACACGCGATCTTGAGAAAAAAAATCTTGACCATAATACAGATAGACTGACAGATGGACATTTTGGTCAGTCGTGTCTGAGGACCCTGGTCATCAAGGTTTCCATCCAGCGCGTCACTCACAAGCGTAGAACTCGAATCAAATTCAAGAAGCTGCGATAGAACCAATGCATTGGTTCGAGTCTCATGCAGGGTCTAAGAACAATAAAGCAATTGCTATAGTTAATAACTTGTCAATTTCCTTTATACTTATGTTTATACTAGAGTCTTAAACGCAGCTTCCCTTAATGTTATTTTTATATTATAGCCAAAGGATAATATATTTATTTATTAAAATATATTATAAATAAAGAGTAGATGTTATTATAGTAGTATTTGTATTTCCATTTTGTACATTTGGGGCCCTGTTCCATCTGGCTACCTCACTAGGGATACAGCTATACAGGTTGCGTGAAGCTAGATTAGATTAAATAAATAGTATCTCATATCCTTTCTAATAGCTCTAAGATTATTTGTACAAATTTTTCTAATAATCGGTTGAGTAGTTTTCGCATGATAGGGTAACAAACAAATTTACACTTATATTTGTAATATTAGTAAGTATAAGGAGGCCGGTCGTGGCGCAGCGGCACAAAGTGTGCCTGTTAAACCGACTGGTTGTGGGTTCGATCCCCACTCGAGGAGATGAAATATTTACTTAAATTTATATTTCCATTTCTTCGCTCTGGTGTCGAGGTTAAGCGCGGCGTTGAGTTCTGCCACTCAACACGCAATGCCTCCAGAATTCGGTAGAAAGTGGGGAACGGAGTGTCTTTCACTAGGTTCCCTCTGCCTACTCTGCTGTGTGCGGGATACAGCGTGAAGCTGAGTAAGTATTATGATTACGAATTTACAAAGTACTTTAGTGCTACACGCATTGAAGTTAACGTCACAATTTTTTAAGGTATCTCTTACGCGCGACTGTTGTTGTTTAAAAAATAATAAATATAATTAGCTTCACGCTGTATCCCGCATACGGCAGGGTAGGCAGAGGAAACCTAGTGTTAAGACACTCCGTTTCCCACTTTCCACCGAATTCTGCAGGCATTGCGTGTTGAGTGACGGAACGTTGCACTTTGCCTCGACATCAGAGCGAAGAAATGGAAATATAAATTTAAATGAATATTTAATTTCCTCGAGTAGGGATCGAATCCACAACCTGTGGCATGGAAGTGGCATTTACAGTCACACTTTGTGCACCTGCGCCACGACTGGCCTCAAAAAATAATGTTTGGATGTTTTCTCTGTTTTTTCATAGTGATAAATGAACTTAAAACATTTTATATTTATAAACTAATTGTTTTATGTAAATAAAAAATAAATATAAATATTGTATGTATTTATAATTATCTTCAATATCATACAACTAAAGAGTTGATTTTGTGGAGCGCGCTTATCTCAGAAACTACTGATTCAAATATTTTTTTTTATTATTAATAAACGAATTATTTTATGTAATTTTTAATATATATACTTAAAATTATTTCGGATATCACACAGGAAAAGTTTGTTTTATTGAACGAAGTGCTAATTTCGGAAACTACTGGTTCAAATTAAAAAAAATTGTGTTGGTCAGTCTGTATCTAGGAAAGTTGTAGGCTATATAGTATCATGTTAATTGTTTCGATGCAACCCACTGCACCTGCGGTTAGAGTTAACTCGAATACTAAGAATGTCTTATGTGTCATACATAACTTTTAGGTATTTCCGTTTAACCAATTAGACACAATCAGTAAGTAATACTAATAACTAATTTTTCTTAAATTTTTCTTGCATCACGCTGTACCTGCACATAGCAGGGCAGGCAGTAGGACCCTGGAATCCTAGTATTAAGACACACTGTAGGAAAGTATCTTAATGGAAGCGGAGTGTCTGGTGGTGTAGGAATTCAGACACTCTGCTTCCATTAAGAGTCTTAATGGTCTTAATTTAAGACACTCCGTTCCTATTAAAATACTTCCGGCTCCCACTTTAAGCCGAATTCTGGAGGCATTGTATGTTGAGTGGTGGAAATAAATGCCACATTTTGCCTCGTTATCAGAACGAGGAAATGAAAATATCAAATATTTCAATTCTTCTAATAGGAATCGAACCCTAAAACCAGTGACGTTTACAGAGTGCCACGACTGGCCTCAAGTCTAGTCATGTATAAAAAAAACCCAAGTAACCAAGTTATTAAGTAAAAATATTTATCATGATACAGCTGACCTCAATGTGGACAATTGGTCTGATTGCCGACAAGTAATGTTAAATAAACTAATGAACTTCAATTGGTGTAATTTACTGTTGTACATAGTATTGTTATTTATTGATTGAAAAGCGTTTAAGAGTAAGTAAAAAGTGCCATGTCTAGACTATACCAGGTTAGGCAGAGGGAACCTAGTGTTAAGATATTTTGTTCTCTACTTTCCGCCGAATTCTCGAAACGTTATGTTTTGAGTGGTGGAGATCAACGCCCGCTTCAATTTGTTACCAGAGCTGGCAAATGATTAATTCCTCCAAGTGGGAATCGAATGCACAACCGTTGCGTTAACGTTTGAAGATCTGAACACCTGATGTTAATGTCTAGCAAACCGTCTAATTAATAAGATAAATATGTACAGCAAGGTTCACAAAGTCCACGCAAATGATTTTATGGAAACAAATATGTAATTATAATTATAAATGTTTGTCTGCGATGCAGCCATTATGTTAATATAAAGATATTTAAGATTGCATGAAGACAGGTTTATTTTGATTACATCATGGTATACTCAACTCTACTTTCAAAGATTGTGGGTTTAGCTCCCATCCACATCAGGTATCATCCGTCTTCCGCCAATTGTAACGGGCAAAAATTAAGAACAGAGTGATTTAACTTTTAACACTAGGTTATCTCTGCTTACCCCGTATAAGAGATACGTGAGGTCTTCGTGGCGTAGCGGTACAGCGTATGATTGTAAACGAGACGATTCTTACAGGAGCCTCAAACAAAGATAAAGCGCTGCGTTAAGTTCCGTTATTCAAATTCCGTTTAACATACAAACATACAATGCTATTTTACACTTAAATATTAGACGGAGGATTAGGTTCACTCTGCTCACCCTGCTGGGCAGGAAACAGCGTGAAGCGGCTTGCTCGCTTGCGTAAGTAAAATGCATAAACAATATATAATCCTCATGTAATTTAAATTTATTAGGGCACTACATTTATATAAAGCAAGCGTGACGATTTCCATTAAACGAGCCTGACATGTTGTTGACATTAATTACAAAGAAGGACAACGACATTGCGCTACGGTTAAAACGTATTTTATTAGGTGAAATGTGATGGTTGTGGGTTCAAATTTTAATAGTGGTGGTTAATAAGTTCGTTTATTTAATTAGCTTCTGTCTGTATCCCTAGTAGGATAGCAACACGTTACGGTCTCTGAATACTTACCTTTCACTTCGTCCACTGTCATCAACCTCTTCAAACATGTTATCCCATGGGCAAATTGTGAAGAGCAACCGAGGTCTCCCTCTATCTCTCTTAAAACTCCAGTCTATACATATAATAAATTTTGATATTTTGTTATTTTTATAAGTATCCGCTGTCCTTTAAAATCCTATTAATCCCAGTTTAGACGAAAATGATAATGCCGACAATTTTTTAAGCTTTTACCCACCGTCGTACCAAAGGTAGCCTTAGATTTAAATAAAAGATTAGAAAAAAATTAAGAATACAAGAACCTTGATGACTTACAGTAGAATAGTAAAAACATTTTCTGTCAGAACTTTTATTACATATACGAGTACCTAAGTATATATTCTAACATTTATTCCTTTTTACGTAACGCAATAACACGGTCTTGTATTTACTTGTAAAAAGAAGCAAAGGTTCCCTCTTAATGAATATTTCAAAGTTGATGATCTTTTTGCTACTACTTTTATCATTGAAATTTCAAATTTATTGTGAAGTATATAAAGTTTCTTTTCCTATGTTAATAATATCACCTACCCTTGTCAACATTTTCCCCGGATCGTTTACATAAAAGGAAATTGAAGCAAATGTATACAAATGATACTGTATTAAATATATTAACTCTTAAATTGAGGTTTCTTATGGTTTAGTTCTAATGAATATTGTTATGAGCAGTTTTACTTTAGATTTCTTTAAGGTTGAAGTCCTATTTATGTATATTCAGTTGTAATATTATAATTATATGGCTAGGAATCAATCCCCGCTTATTTCGTCTCGTTGTAATGATGAAAAACAATAAAAAACACTTTAAAGCCCAACTACATTTTGTATAAGCATAGTGATAAAGTTCCCACTCTGAGGAATGAGTTAGTTTCTTTCTCTCGCTCTGGTAAGAAGACAAAACGTGGCGCTTAGTTTCGCCACCCAAGATGCAAAATCTTGAAAATAAGGTAGGTGAGGAACAGGGTAACCTAATAATAGGTCAGGGACTACAATGTATTGTTTTTTACAATTTCAAGGCTACCAGAAGTCCCTGGTTGCAGTGAAGATGCATAGCAGAGGTTTATGTTTAGCTGTGGACAAAAACGACGTCGATAACAATAACAATTATAGCACTCACGATGGTGCTTAAAGTCACGTGTACTGATTGATACCTATATTAAAAAAGATTTTGACGGACGAGACGGACAGGCAAACTAAAGTGAGACAGGGAGGACAAGATTGTTAAAGGGTAAATGAATCTACCATCATTGTCGGTATAAAGATTTTTTCCTCAATATTCTCTATCACTTAAAATAATATTGTTTATTATAGAAGAACTGCAGCATATTTGGAATACTAGTTTGTTTTTTGAGAATAAATCTAAAGAGAAATGGGATGGCTCAGTAAAAAATACTTTAAATTATTGAAAAAGTATTAAACTTTAATAATAATGACCATCAAACAGAACAAAAACCAGAAACATTACCAAATGCTTATAAAATTAAAAAAAATACAAAAGCTAAATTTGACTTAGGGTGCAGGTAATTTGGAATATAGTATTTTTAAAGTAAATATTTTTTCTTAGAAACTAATAATAGATTTCTTTTTTTTTTACACAGTTTTATAGTCTTTATGTGTCTAGGTAATAATTTTTTTAAATCAAAATATCTAAAAATTGTATCTAATTATTAAGTAATTAGCTTCTCTGAGAAACACTCGAACTTCTTCACTGTAGTAGTATTTTAGTCCATGAAAGTGAACTTTATGCGTACAATGAGGTGGTAGTGATAGGATAGTCACGTAATGCTGTTTTGCTAGATCTATCAACTCTATATTCTTAGTGTGCAACATAATTTGGAATATTCCAAATTATGCTCACTGTCAGTATTCCACATTAACAACATACCATTCTAACCGAAAACTCCATGTGATATTTTTTATTTTAAAAATATTCAAAAAATCTAAATTGTATAAGAAACCAACAAGGTCACTTAATTGTTTAAATAATTACAATGAAGATTTTACTTATAACAGTAAATGATTAACACTGATTGCATTCTTCCTGAAAAAGTTTTCAAACCAGGCGTCTCATTCCCTTCGCGCTGGTAGCCGGAATGTCAAGATGATGTCTTGTTTTTAATACTCAATGACTCTGTGTGTCTTATGACGTTGTGTTTATGGTTAAAAAATAGAGACGGCATTTATATTCATTTAGATAACGAAGTATTCCAAGTTACCTGCAGTATTCCAAATATGCTGCAGTTCCTCTAATATTAAATATGTAATTTACCAAAATTACTAGCTACATCTTCTTTTTATGTTAAGGTAATCTTGGCTCAGTAGCACAGCGACTGATTTTAAGAACAATGGTTGTGGAATCATCCCAAATTGATAAGATTTTTTTTTAAATATGGCAATTTAAAAAAAAATCTTATCAATTTTTCCCCTCTTGGGTAACAAAGCGCAACAATGTGTTCCAGTTCGACACAATCTACAGGCAATGCAGATTATGTGGCGGAACTCAATGTCACGCTGAATCGGGGCGAAAAGCGGAGAACAGAGTGTCTTAACATTAATTTTATTAAACAGGAAAAACTAATTTCCTTCTAAAAAAAATATAAATATACTTTTTTTCCTATTGGGACTTCAACAACTGTCTATGCAGTTGGTTATTTGCAGCTGCGCTTTAAAGTGTATAAGGCTGTAAAACAGTTTTATTGGAAAACTTGAGTATGATGCAAGTCTCAGTGACACTATACTGTAACAAACTTTATCGTAGCTTGGTAATGAAAGTATGTCAGCAATAAATTATTATATTTAAAGCAAAAGACGATAAAAATAAATATCCTACCAACCTTTGACATACTTACAAATCAGCTTCACGCTGTATCCCGCACACAGCAGGGTAGGCAGAGGGAACCTAGTGTTAAGACCACTTACAAATCAATGATAAATAAAAAAAATGTGCAATCATACCTTGACTAAATGAAATATTTCAAGCAAAAAAAAAAATAGGGGGTAACGGAGTGTCTTAACACTAGGTTACCCTGCTATGCAGGATAATAATATGTATCCTGCATAGCAGGGTAACCTAGTGTTAAGACACTCCGTTACCCCCTTTGCCCTTACGCCAACGTGTTAAGTGGAGGACCACAACGCCACCCTTCGTCATTCTCCTTTGCTTCGCCCTGATCAGGAATCGAACCTACAATCGTGTTTACAGACAGTCAACGTCCCATTGCGCCAGGACGGTTTCATATATTCAAATGTATATATATATATATATATATGCGTATAATATGCGTAGTAAGCATGTGTTAACAATTTATCATCCTCACGTGTTCAGTCCAAAGGTCGCCTTTGTTAGCATCGCGCTATAACGCTAATAGAAAATTAAAATCATATTGTAATATTAGAATCCAGAATTCTGGTAGAAGGAGGGACGCATATGAGTTAATGGGAACGGAGTGTCCTAGCAATAGGTAGCCTCTGAATACTCTGCTATTTGCGGGATACAGCGTGAAGCAAAAAAAAAGATATATAATATTTATGATGTTTTTTCATCCTGTCACTCTTACAATGAACTGTATACATAAAGGCACATTTTAACTTACATTAATATATCTTTATAATCTTAATTGCTTTCACAAAATTTTCGTTAATGGAAATTTTGACGCTCAAAGCGAAAAAGGTCATTGAACTTTGTATTTATATTGTCCTAATTTAAAATGTACTTACACTCTTATATGAGAATACTGTACTGTATCTCGCATATGACAGGTTAGGCGGACGGAATCTAGTGTTAAAACATTCTGTTCCCACTGTCCATCTAATTTTAGAGATATTATGTTTTGAGAGCCATTATGGGATGAGGTCAGTCGCGGCGCAGGGGCGTGTGACTGTAAATGTGACAGGTTGTTGGTTCGATTCCCACTCGAGAAAATGATTTTAATTTTAATTATTTTGCTCTAGTGTCGACGCAAAGTGCGGCGCTAAGTTCCACTACTCGACACGTCAGAATTGGGCGGAAAATGAGGAACGGAGTGTCTTAACACTAGGATCCCTGTGCCTACCCTGCAGCGTGATTAGTAAAGCGTGTAGCTAAAAAAAACTACCTTCAACAATACCTGTAGGCAGTGAAAGCTTGTCAAGAGACTCTGTTCTCGACTTTTCGTTTAATTACGATCGTGTGTTGATTAATGGAACTTAACACCGCACCTTGTTTTGAAGTGCATAATGATTACTAAAATATAAATAATAAATTATATATTTATATAATTACTTATTTGCTTTTGTGGTATTTCTTAAAATATTTCGGTACAATTACGCACTTTTAAAAACCCAGACCCCTTCTAAAGCAAGTGCTTCAAGCGTACCTCGCGTCTGAGAGCAGGCATAATAGCGACGCACTTTTTTGCTTTTAGTTGTTTTCTTGTAAAAAATAAAATCAAATAAGTCATCATACGCTGTATTCCGTACTTTACGGAATATTATATATTATATTGGATTAAACTTATTAATTGTGAAGATGGATGAATTTTTGTCCTACTTTCACGCAAAAACTGCTAAACTGAAGATTAAGGTTTACAATTCTATAGATTTTACTTCAAAATAATATATAGGCAAAAATTTATGTAAATATTATGTACTAGCGGCCCACTGGCAGCTTCGCTCGCATACCACGTATAATACTTTTATTATGTTGCATTTTCCTCATCCTCATTTGCGTCATCGGCGGCAAGGGCGCTCCCCGCGGGACTCAAGCCTAGGCTTGCGGCCGTAACAGAGCGTTGAATTATTTTAATTTTACGAAAATTCAACACGTCCAAATTACATGCTATAGAAGCCGAAGATTATCTACGTTAAATTTCCTTGATAATGAACTAACTTTCGCTCGTAAGTTTCAATACACATGTGAAATAAAAATCGATGAAATATCATCACCTTACAATTTTCAAATATTTTTTATCACAAAATGGCTTACTGTCACTTATTTATAAGAGATAGATATATGGCGTCGCGGAGTTTATTTTAGATCTAATAAAATTGAATTTCTTTTTCATACAACGTACTGACATATAATAAGCTGTACGTGCAGCGCTCGCGCTTAAAGCGATTTCTCTTTCAGCGAAGAATTCTATGGCGTTCCTTATTATTGTTTTTTATTATTTAGGGCTAACTAAGACTTACACTGTAATATTATATAGCCTATAGTTATGTTATATAGCGTAATGTAATGTTATATAGCCTATAGCACGTCGGAAAAATGCAGCTTTCATACAAAACAAAAAGAAAGTAAATCGGACCAGTAGATCCAGAGATCTTAGCGTTTAAACAAACAAACAAACTCCGCTTTATTATATTAGTATAGATAATTTGGCTATAATATAACAATAACTTCGGCGGGTGGAACTGTGTCTATAATATCTTTAATTTCTCTGTTTGATATTAATTTAATTGTCTGCCTTCACATTTTGAGAGAATACGTAACTTATTTTTAATTTCTCAGTCTGGTAATTCAACGTTTGGCGTTCGGTTCCACTAATAAAAGCTCCGCAATTACCTACAAATATAATAACTAGACAAGCACGAGTCGGGCTCGCCTACAGAGGGTTCCGTATAAAAATTGGAAGTCTTGAGCTTTTTCTGAAAATTAAGCTTAGCTTAGCTAGAGCCCTTTCATCTGACACCTCACTTGAACCAGCGGATTTAATACCAAATTTTGCACCCTTTTAAGGCTATTATTTTTTAGAATTGAACCATTTGTGGTTAAATTCTAAAAAATAGCCTTAACATCTTAAAAAGAGCTTCCATAAAAATATATTCAAGCCTAACAAGAAAGTGAGCCAATTCTTGAGACCAGTGAAAAATAATATTCCTTTACAGAGTGCAGGTGTATACAAACTAGATTGTGACTGAGTGGCTTATCATACAATGGTCAAACAAAGAGAAGCATCGGTGTGAGGGTGAAGGAACACATCTTCGATATCAAGAATGGGCATGTATCAAAGTCAGCTGTGTGTGAGCATACTGTGGATAAACCCAGCCACACGGTTTGATAAATCCCAAATCCTCGCTAAGGAAAACAGATACATTCCTAGAATAATCCGCGAGGCTATTGAAATACAAAAACATCCTAATTTCAATAGAGAGGATGGCTGGAAACTTTCTACCACCTGGGACCCACTCATAAAATCATTAAAGTCTCAAACCCACCATACCAGAGGGCAAGATACTATCAGCTCATTCTGGAGGAATCCAGGGCAGTACGCGAGGCAATTAAGAAATCGTTGGCGGTAGTTTGATATAATAAGTATGTCAACTGACAGACGAATGCCACCTCAGTCTACCCGTGACCACGGACTACTGCAAAATGTTAGAAACGTCGGGTTTCCAAAAATGTATAAAAATACAAAATATACGCGATTAATCCGGTTAAAATAGTTTCATTTAAAATATTTGTGGTTGTAAAGTTTTCAATTTTACAACCACAAATATTATAGCTGCCAAATTATATAATTCTAGGTTAACTAGAAGTACTCTATTAATTTTGATTTCCTTTATCGTGTCGAAATACGCGATTTTTGCGAAATAAACGGCCATATCTTTAGCGTTCCTGAGATAAAACTTTTGACACGCAGATAGACAGACTGACGGACAACAAAGTGATCTTATAAGGGTTCCTTTTTTCCTTAAAACGTACGGAACCCTAAAAATAAATATAGTTATAGAATATACAATAGAAACATCTTTTGATTTTTTTTACTTTCGTTGTTGTTGTTGTTTTATAGCAATGCAGGTCAATAATTAATTAAAAATATATCGCTTTATTTGTCTTTAAAATTGTATACTTAACGACAATTAGTTTCTTTTTTCCTTCTTCCGCAATTGCAGAATAAAGCAAAGAGAACCTGGTGTTATGACACTTTGTTTACCTTTCTTTACGCATATTCGCTATATTGTGTTGAGGCTGTCGAGATGCAGTCAGACGGCATCAGATTTTTAATGCGATCGACGTGAATTTATTTCCCTCTAGACAAATTGGTTAAATTTATTTTCATTTTTAGTTAGGAAAAACTCGGCGTTGAGTTCCGCCACTCACCACGCAATGTCTCCTAAGTTGGGTGGAATGAGGGAAGCAGTGTTTCCTTCTGTGTGTGTAACCTTCTGTTCAATATTAAAATCCCTCTACCTACTTAGTTGTACATGTTGCGGGACGTAACGCTATAATATATCTACATATAAGTAGAGTCTTTGTCTATAATGTTAGTATGCTTCGGCTTGGTTGCAAAGCGAGACTCGAGGCTGTGGGATTTGCCAGATATGTCGCTAATCTAAATGAACGGGAAGTACAGAATAAAGGTAGGTAATAAGTTATCGTAAATATACAAGATAATGTAATTATATTTATATATTATATTATAGGTTAATTGTATTTAAATAATAAAAGTAGTTTCACGCTTTATTCCGCACAGCAGGGTAGGCAGTAGACATTGCGTATTGAATGGCCGAGCTTAACGTCGCGCTTTGCCTCGCATAGCAAGGAAAAGAAAATAGTCTATATACAATCACTCCCTAGAGTAGGAGTCGAACCGAGAACAGTTGAACTTACAGTCAAAAGCGGTGTCACTACGCCACGACAGCCTCTTAAAAAAATTAATAAATGTAATAAATGTTTTTATAGGATAAATTTTAAGCTTAACATGCTATAATCCGATATAAGATAAACGAAAAAGAAACAACATTTTACAAGTGTCTATTACATAAAGGATTGGCTTTGAAAAAAAAAAATGGTTAATGATTTTAGGAGAATGAATCGCATTTTTAAAGACTTATTTACTATAGTTTCACACAGAGGAAACCTAGTATTAAGACACCCCAAAATATAATTTTAAAAAAATTTAATCATTGAAAAAACTCTAAAAGAAATAAGTATAGTGAACCTCCCATTATATTTATTTTATTTTTTTGGTATAATCTATAAATTGTAAATAATATTTTTCACACTTCAACTACTCACTCACTTTCACTCTTAAAATTTTTTAATAAACTTATTATGTGTGACTGTGTTTCGTTTTTCCCGGTCAGCTACGAAAGCCTAAAAAGTCCGCGGCATAGAACGCCGAATTTTTGCATATATAATAGATACCTTGAAGAGTGCAACATTTGAGAAATACTGTGATTACTAAGCAGCCCTTAGTTATTTATGTACCCCTGTCAACTCTGAGATCGATCTTGAGAGCGATCTTGTGATGCCGATCTCATTCATAAATTATAATTAACGGGAACGGAAAGAAATATGGAATTACATTTAAAGTTTGCTCAAACGAACGTTATTTTAAATATTGTTATTTAAATTACAAATAAAATTAATCTTTTTTTATCGCTTACCCGATATAGTAGTGGTACAAGGTTTGATTACATGCTACTGACGACGAGGTCATGTTAATTAACAAGTACATATCATAATATTTGTATGTTCCAATTGCTATGTGTTATGCTGCGCTTAATACTCTGTAAGCACGGCGTTGTGTTCCGCCACTCAACATGCAATGTCTAGAATTCGGAATGTCTAGGGGAACTGCATGTGATAACAATAGATTCCCTCTGCTCACGCTGCTATATGCAAGATACAGCGTGAGCTAAAAAAATGTAATTGGAAAATGATGACATATGGATGGACACGTTGTCATTATTTTGAGTACAAAAAATAGAAAATTATGAGAAATTAACGGTAATATTATTATGAACGAAGTATAATCAGAAAGATTATAATTGATATAATTGAAACACCGCAGTTTCACGGTCCAAGGGTTGAGAGACCAAGGTCAAGAACACAACATAATATTAAGATATAATTCAGGATATAACAATAGAATTACTATAGTAAATTATCTAAATACTTTATATTACTAAGTAATTAAAATTACTTTATGTTGACGTTAAAATGAAAATCTAGATCTTACAGGCAATTCACACCAGTCGTGGTGACGTGTGACTATAAACGTGACAGTTTTGGTTCGATTCCCATTCGGGGAAATAAATAATTTTAGTTTCCGTCTTCTGGTAACTAGACACAGCACGATGTTGAATATCAATGTATCAAAATTTGGGCGGAAATTGGTAAACGCAAGTGCTTAAGCACCTACCTGCCTACCCTGCTGTATGCGGGATACAGCGTGAAGCTTAAATAAAAAAAAAATCAGTGACCAGAACAACCTAGATTACACAGTACAGTACAGGGTACAGTAAAATGAAGACACGCTATATGTAAATTATTAAAAGAAGTCGTCAACCTCAAACACTACAATGGCGGTTAAGCTCATTTTAAATTGACTTTTTATTATAGAAAAAATATATTCATTTCGCTTAAAAGCTTAATTTAGTTTGATTTCGATGATATAGATTATATTTTATATTTTAGCTTCTAGTGTTAACAAGCATTAAAAGGCATTTTGTGTTGGCGTAACTTAACCCCGTAATTTATTCGCTTAGTAAAGCAATGAAAATAAAATATAAAGCATTATGTTTATCAAATAAAATCAATTGATTTAATTAATTAGATAAATTGAAGCCGTCGTGGCTCTGTAGCACAGCGTTTGACCAAAAACGCGACGGTTGTAAGTTCGATGCGTACTCGGGTGAATGTTTATTTTTAATACCTCGCTGTGATAACAAAATAAAACGCGGCATTGAGTACCGCTATTCAACACGTAATTTCTCGGAAACAACGCGATGCAAAGGGAATGGATTCTTTTATATACAGGATATAGAGCTAAATAAATCTTAATTAGAATATAGTATAGCCATCTTGTGCGATTCTCAAAGTTGAAAGAATTCCAGTTAATTTAAATGTTTAACATTTTTGAAGGGATTATCTATAATCTTCTATATATATAAAAGGACATGTACCTGACTGACTGAGGTAAGACGCACGCACAGCCGTAACCACTGATGGTAGAAACGTTCACTAAGAAGGGATTTTGAAAATTTTTAACCCTAAAGGATTGAAATAGGGGTTGAAAGTTTGTATGGAAAAAAATTTAAATCGGCACTGATTTTTATAAAATTTGTAATTCAGACTCTTCAAAATATTTCATTGAACACATGTTTCAGGGTTTTTTAGAATTCACTCCCTATGGATTCAAATAAGGGGTTAAAAGTTTATATGGAAAACTCTTTAAATCGCCACCGATTTTTATAAACATTTAAATTCAAAATGTTAAAAATATTTTATTGAACACGTGTTTAGTGGTTTTTTAGAATTCACCTCTAAGGGTGCAAATAAGCGGGCCTCAACGTTGCACTTTGTTTGTCTGTCTTTAATTTTGGAACCCAATGATGATGATCTGTTTTTTTTTTGCGTGCATAGTATTTTCATTTGTTTATATTTAACTTTGTACTGCGTATAAAGCAGGGAAGACAGAGAAAACCTAATATTTGGCCACACTCACATTCCATCTAATTTTCGAGATATTACGTGTTGATTTGCGAAACTCAACACCGCTCTCTGTTTTGCTAGAAGAGCGAGAAAATAAATATGTATAGTTCGTTCCCGTGGAAATCAAATTAATAATATTTATTTTTTAGGTTAGAAATATTTATTTACAACAATTTTCTATTCTTAGACGTGCAATATATCAAATTTGAATACTGCTAGTTAACTTTCAGTGTATGTTCATTAATTCTTACTTAACAGGTCGATTAGTGTAATTAGTACAGACTGGCGCCACTTCGTCTGCTGGTGTAGGCAAGATAGCTTATTTTTTTTAGGTTAACACATTTCCATTCCACACTTCCCGCCGATTTCTGGAGTCATTGCCTGTTGAATGGCAAAATACACTCCGCGTATTGTTTCGCTACCAAAGTGAGGAATTTGAACCCACTACCTGTCGCGTACACACTTGTGACCACTGGCCTCAAGAAGTTGTTTATGAAGTAAAATATTATATTTTGGTGTCTTTCATCAACACTACCTTGAATCTACATCTATTTTTATTTACAATGTTTCGACAGTAATTCTATAAAAAGATGTGGAAAATAACTGTGACACCTACGTTTTATCATTTCTGATCATTTTTGTTTACGTTGTAATGGTGCTACTATCCAATTATGATGTAGTAGTGGCGCAGGGGCACAAGAGTGAGAGTGTAAGGGCCTGATGCTGTAGGTTCGATTTCCACTTCTTTCCCCGATTGGAAGGTTTCCCGATGGGAAAATGGAACAGAACGATCAAGAACGAAGAGTTATCTAATAATACTTAATTTTTTTTAATAATATAAGAATACATTCTTAGACTATTTTTAGCTTTACATTCAAGATACTCGGTTTTCATTAAGACAATTCCGTTGGCCATTTCCCGCAGTTACAGAACTCGATATCGCGCTTTGCCTCGTTATCAGTGCGAGGAAATGAAAATAATAAATATTTAATTTTCCTCGAGTGGGATTCGAACTCACAATCGTCGCGTACCATATACTCTTAGTCATAATATATTTTTATTATGCTATAAATTCATTTAGTTTTTATGGCGATAAAAAATTACTGTACATATAATAAATTAAATGTCTATCATATAAGTTTTATATAAAAAAAACTATTAAAAAACTTCAACTTACAAAAATATAACAAGTGATCCTTAAATGCATATTTTTGCCTGAGTACCGTGCTATATGCGGGATACATGCGTGGATTACAAGTTCACGCATAAGCATAAAAAAGCATAACTTTTTTTCGTACTTTTTAAGGTTCCGTAAAGGAAAAGACGGAACCGGTATAAGGATCACTTTGTTTGCCTTTAATCTCGAGATCGCGGGGATGAATCAACCTGAAATTAATATCAAACATGCAGATCACACCACACCACCACAGAAAAAATCAAGCTTCTAAGTCAACGCAATCAAAAGATATGAGCATTTATGCATAGCTTTTGGTGCATTGTATGGAATTAGCTGCGTAAACAAAACCTAGAGTTGAACTTGTGGTATAAATAAAGATAAAAATCCAAAAAGTAAGAATTTATAATATATATATATATATATTTAATTTAGAAACAATTGTAGATAATTTCATACAAACTGAGTGCATGCGTCATACGGAACCCTTGGCATCCGTGTCCTACTCGCATTTGACCGGTTTTTTTTGTATATTATTGTTGTAGAGTAAAAATCTAAACTTAAAATTTATATCTGCTATTTCTAATCGACTTTAATGAAATACAGTGGTTATGGGTTTTAATATAATTTAAATCGATTATTTAATAACAACATTTTTCTATTAGTAAGAGTGTTGTCATGTATACAATATGCGGGCAAAATTTTTGTAGTTTAGATTTGTCTATTATGTACAAAAGTGATTCTAAAATGTATTAGAAAATTAAAAGGACAATGGTATGTATGTATGTAATGGTATGTACATGAATCATCAATCATTAACATATTTTTGAAAATTTAATTAAAATATATGAAATATATGGAATAATATATGGAAAAATATACTAAATACTAATTTGTATACTCTACATCAACAAAAACATTCCAAATAACAAACTCCAAAGTAAATTTAAAAACTAAAATCGTATACTTGTTTATTTTTATACCCTGATTTTAAAATAGGACAGCAATGCAATGGTTAAAGTAACTTTGCAGTAGCGCCGTATACTGTACAGTCAGTGTGGGCAGAAATCGATGTGAGATGAGACAGAGTTTGTTCTTCCTTCTCGCTCTACATCAGTGCTAGTGTACTGAACGCACTCGGTTATCAATACCTTTTTATATTTTTGTACGAAAAAAGACAATTTTTTCTTGTTTTTCGACTGTAATATATATTTTATTAGTATATAAGCCCTTATTTTGATGTAATTTTAAGTGATTTCAAGGTAAAAATTGAGATTTCTTTTGTTATAGCTATATAGAACGTTAGATAGAGTTAGTCATTAGGTTATTCACATTTCCGTATTCGATTGTTCTATGGTATAAACTCGGAAGTAAAACGTACAAAGAATTAATGAAATTAGATGCATATTTATTAATATTTTCTATAGTATATAAGATGGTAGATCTATAAAATTTATTACGAAAAATGCTTTTATTTTATATATTATTCAAAATATATGTACTTACTAAATCTCAACTAATATAGATGATTTATTACATTGAATGAATCACGCGAAATGTATCTGAGAGCAATTCTAGCACGCTAGTACGTAATGATAAGCAAGATTGGCTCCAATTTCTTAGACTTTTATAAAATTTTATGCATACATGTGACTCTACAATTTATACGTTTTATAAAAAATTTAATGACTTTTATTTTTAAATATAATATATATTATTATATACAGTAACAGTGCTATATTTATATTCAAGTTAATATAGTGTAGTATATAATAAATTATATATAAATAAAATATAAAAAATATCAATACAAGTGGCGTACTAAACAAATAATTTATCACAATAAATTTTTATCTTTTTAATTTAGTTCAAGGTTTTATTTTATCATAATGATGTACATGTACTATTTAATATTCAACTGTTTGTTGGTTAACCAATCATGCCCATATAGTCTTTTAAAGCATAATTTTATATTTTATTTACTTCCGATAAAAGAAATGTAGAGTATGACGTTTTGTTGTGTCCAGCCTCTAAGAAACACCTTACGTCACACAATTGGCAATCGATTTGCAATGTCTCGGATTCACAAACATTAAACAGCTGTAGGTTCGGGCTAACTCGCCTTTGTTCGACTCTACATAGCTATAGACCGCCGAGTTCGTTGTCTCAGGCCTCAGCCATGAAGGCAGTAACGCGTGAAAACTCGATACCGATGCACGTATTTTACCCGTTGCATAAATAACAAAAATCCAGGGCTTCCAGTGCGTAATTTGTATTACAAATTCAATTTGTGTGTGCTGTGTTCTGTGAATTGAATACAATTTTTTTGTGAATCAGGTAATTTTTTATACTCTTTACACTAACATTATCATTGCAATTTTGTTTTATTGTTTTAGTGCATCTGTTAAAGCTTGAATATACAAAATTTTGTTTTAATACACACAATGATTTCGATTTACAACTCCACGTGTCTCTTTCATTATATTTTTAGTTTCGAACAGCGTCTCTACTATATTTATTAATGCCACTTTGCTAGTGAATGTACACCCGCATTTTACACTGCAGTAACAGTGTTCAGTCTTTAATGAATATGCGGACGCCGTTTTTATCGATGAAAACTGAAAAATCATTTTAAAAAATCTTCATTTAAACAGTAAATAGCATATATAGTTATAATTCACTTCAATTTTATCAAATATATAACTTATTTTTGGTTCTAAACAAAGAAAAAAATTAATGGTAAGTAACTAAATTCGCTCAATCTGAGTGATTTGCTGTAAAACCGGTTTAGTTTTTTGTTCTGTCGTCGGTCCCTGAATGCTTGACGCTAAGTCTTTCTCTTATTGGGTTCTTAGATTTAAATCATAAAACAAAAACTTTTAAAATGACAACTGAATTATTCTTATTTCATTTTTGAAGTCGTCATGTCAGTAAAGAGTATTTTTCTTTATGCTTATTGAAAAAATATTCTTATAAATATAGAGACTACAGTAACTATTTAAAATAGTTTAAAAATACTTTTGATAGTGGTGAATAAATACTAATCACTTACTATACTAGTAAACATATTTTTATAACTGATTAATTTTAATGGAGGTTTTATGGAGAAATCTTTATTATATTTTTTTATGTTTTCTACCTAAAGTTCAACACTTCATTTATTAATTTCATATTTATTGATTTGATGGCAAGTGATTGAATAATTTTGATTTCCTTAACCTGGTAACAAGATAAAGGGCGGCGGTTCCCTCTGCCCTATCTAGCAGACATAAGCAGGACACAGCTTAAAGTAAAAAAAGAAGTTCCAATGCTTTGTTTTTATTGAAGATTATACTTATTTGTTAGCAAAGGGACGATTCTTGGTAATGTAGAGGCTACAGTAAAAATATGCTTAATATAATACTTTTAATATTGCCTTGAACATTTATTTTTTTATTGTAAAGAACTAAGGATGATATCCTTTTTTTAGGTATATTTTTAGGTCTTATATGTCGAAACGAACACCATATATTTGTTACAAAATGTCAAAATCAATTTCTTGTAAGATTTTTGATTAAATAGATTTTCGGCTGTGTTTTGCTATATGAAATGAAGTCAGTTGAAATTAACTATTAATAATTTTTTCTTTTATTACCTTTTAGATATTTTTAGGTCACCTTTCTTTATTTTACGCATAAAATAATCTACACTACTCTACATTTACTCTTCACGATTCGCACTCTTAAAATTATCTATAAACCTTAATATGAATTACTATCAATTCAATTTAAGAAAATAAAGCAAAATTCAATTTGTACTATTTTCATAATCTTTTAAAAAATCAAAATCAGCTTCACGCTGCATCCCGCACACAGCAGGATATGCAGAGGAAACCTAGTGTTAAGACACTCCGTTCCCCACTTTCTGCCGAATTCTGGAGGCATTGCGTGTTGAGTGGCAGAACTCAACGCCGCGCTTAACCTCGACACCAGAGCGAAGAAATGGAAATATAAATTTAAGTAAATATTTCATCTCCTCGAGTGGGGATCGAACCCACAACTAGTCGGTTTTACAGTCACACCTCGTGCCGCTACGCCACGACTGGCTTTATATGCATAATCTTTTGCTTAAATTATTTTCTGTACTGTAATATCCGCATATTGTGCATTGCATTCCGCTTAATCGATAATAGTATTATACTAACGTTACTACTACTTGTATTAAAAAGTTTAAAATAATATAGATTTTTTCTTCTTTCTTTCTTTTCGTCTGAAATAAGTAAATATTTTTTCTACTGCGGTAGAGCTGCTAGGTAGAGTTACGTATCCCAAAAATAACCATAATAATCCAACAATAGCCCAAAAAGAGGTTTCCGTATTTCTATAAGGCAATGGTATTAAGATTAGGTTCCTTTAGGTATTGAACCCACAACCATCTCTTACAATTAGTAAGAATTCGGTTCGATTTTATAAATATATATTATGTAGATACTAGATATATTAACCTAATTTACTCTTACTGTACCGAGTGGTAGAGTTAAACGTAAATGTAACAAAGTAATTAGGACACTTGTGCTCTAGCGTACGATTTATTACATCTGCATCAGATTTAATGAATGAGCTTAAAAGCTTAAATTAAGCTGTATGTAATTTATAGCAATCATTTTTGTATAAAAGTATTTTTTTGGACTCTTTATATTTGGAAAATAAATATATTAGTTTAGTAATTATAAAGATATTATTTATTTTTACTTAATTAATTCTTATTAAACACATAGTGTAGCCACATTTACCGCGGCGTTGAGTTCCGCCACTCATTAGCCTGGCTCATGCTTGCTTTATGCCTGCAAAATTTGGCGGAAAATAAGGAGCGAAAATATCTTAATGAGAACGGAGTGTCTTAACACTAGGTTCATAGGTTCCATCTGAAGCTAAAAAACATCACAAATAAATGTATACTAACTGAGAACAATAATTTTAAACATCAAATCAATCGACACACTATGTCTCGGATTCGGGCGAAAGATAGACACGTCTTCAATGTGGATCTCTGACTGTGCGGAAACATTTGGCTAAAATGTTTTTAAAGGTTAAATGTTAAGCTAAAATATGTTTACGTGAACAAAGACATAATATTATTAATTTATAAGAAAACAAAAATAGTTTATAATAAAAAAAGTTTACATCTGATCTAAATCATACAAATTTTATTTTTATTTATTTATACTTTACCGCAAAAAAATAAGAATAAAGTCACAAAGTAGGTTTAAAGCATTGTTTAATCAAATTACCATATTTGTTATATCAACGGAGGCCGGTCGTGGCGCAGCGGCACGAGGTGTGACTGCAAAACCGACTGGTTGTGGGTTCGATCCCCACTCGAGGAGATGAAATATTTACTTAAATTTATATTTCCATTTCTTCGCTCTGGTGTCGAGGTTAAGCGCGGCGTTGAGTTCTGCCACTCAACACGCAATGCCTCCAGAATTCGGCAGAAAGTGGGGAACGGAGTGTCTTAACACTAGGTTCCCTCTGCCTACCCTGCTGTGTGCGGGATACAGCGTGAAGCTGATTTTTTACAATATATTTAACTTAAGCTGAATATTCTGAATCTGATCTCTCTTACTTATTTGATTCTGATCTTTTAGCAGTGGTAGAACTCAACGCCGCGCTTTGCCTCGACACCAGACCGAAGAAATGGAAATATTAATTTAAATTAATATTTCATCGGGGATCGAACCTACAACCAGTCAGTTTTACAGTCACACTTTGTGCCCCTGCGCCACGACTAGCCTCAAATATATTATAAACATATAATATATGTATGTACATCACTTTTGTTAACCGGTTGCACCGGATACATTTTGAATCTATTTTTATAACACTTAAATGTATGCAAATCAAGCTTTAAATAATTGATTATTTATTAGCTATCTTTATTTTACTCGCGAATGCTTCGCCAGTCTAAGTGCATTTCTAGAAAATTGGGCAGAAAGTGATTAGTTAAAAGATTTTTACTTATGTTTTAGCTTCACACTTAATCCCACAAATAGAGAAAACCTAGTGTCTCGACACTCTGTTATCTGCTTTCTGCCTGAATAGGAAATTCGAGTCACTGTGTATTAAGCGGAGGAACTAACGCCGCATATCTTATGTGTATATTTACAATTATAAAGCGATAGTTCAAATATAAATATTGGAGACTATGTAATTACGCTACTATATATATGATGATAAGAGCAATGTATATAAACATTTTACCATATTAAGCCAAGTGAAGAAACTGAAATTATATATTTCTTAACGAAAAATATTGTCTTATCTTGAAGTAGAAAAAAAAAGAAAGATGAAACATGGGGTATATTTCTAGGGATTTCACCAACTCCCATTCGCTTAATTCGCTGTAAAAATAAAAAAAAAATCTATGAAGAGGCAGTAGAGCCTAGCAAAGTAGATGGAGCTCAATGTTATGACACTCCATTCACGCCCCGTGTTGAGTGGCGGAACTCGTCGCCACGCGGTATCTTATTACTCGAGCGAGGAAGTGAAAATAAATAAATTCACCGGGTGATATCGAATATACACACATAGTATGACGCTGTGCCACTGCGCCATAATGGTGACAAAACAATTTGTATGTGACAAAGATATTTACTGTATAACTGTATCTTAGACGGTTATCTCGTGCGCACGCGCACGACCTCGGTCATCTTATTAGTGAAGCACAATTACTTTCATTCACGTATTGTTTTGCTATAATATAAAAATAATGTTTATTATAATTTACTTATTTTACACGTGTAAAAAATAATTAAATTAATGTAAAAGATAATATATATTATTTTCTTTAATATTTAATTAAAATATAAAAATTAACTTAATTTTAAAAACAATGAATTCTGTTATAATATATAATATAATAATTCGTCATTGTTTTTTTAAATATGCCTTTATAAATGTTTTTAATAAAGATTTTTTAAGCAATTTGACCGACTTTCATATATTTTTTATTATTCCATAATGTAGAGTTCCCGTCTCAGCTTTTAACTACAATTATTTGGCTTACGCGGGCTAAGTACTTATGTCCGTGTTGGATTTCTCACATAAGAAGTAGAGCTATTAAATTTTTATTAGTTTTTTTAGCGTAGTGCCAATAGAAATTAAACTAAAACAGGGCATTACGTTGTAAACATGAAATGTCAGTATAATATTTTTATAAAAACAACAAAACTAAAACACCCAAATTTGGATCTTTGACAGAGTACAACACCGTGCTTTGTCCAATCAGACCAGGAAAATGTTAATTCAAATAATATTAAAAACACACACAAAATTTTGTACATTTTTATAATCTCTAAGTGGCCTCTACTGTATTGAATCTGTGTCCCCACGCAAGCCTTCCAAGAGACGGGTTCATTCGAACTCAAGATCCCAGGAAAAGAAAAACTTAATATTAATATAGTAATAATTCAAATATTTCTATATATTTAACCAAACGGGGATTGAACCTACAATCATTATATTTAGAGTAAGATAATGTCAATTTTTTATCTTAATTAAAATTAATTTTTATAGGCGGATATTTTTCTTGTCGTTCCCCATTTTCCGCCGATTTTTCGAGGCATTGCGTGTTAAGGTGTAATTGGTGAAATTCAATGCCACGCTTTATCCCTAGCGGGATAGTCAGAGAGAAGCCGAGAAGGAGAAGCCGAGAAGGGGTAGTCCGAGCGCCAAACGTTACGGTCTCGTGAAAATATTAATAAATAGTAATCCATTTGCCCTAGTGGGAATAGAACACACAGCCGTCGCAATACAGTCACATCCTTGTGCCCCAGTACCAAGTCGGCCTAATTATTTTTAATACAATTTAAACCTTATTCAAAAAATAAATTTATGATAACCTTTTCCTCTGTCTCAGTGACTCATCAGTCACTGTGCACAACGTCCGGCGTCGTGACGTAAATTATATGGAAAGTAACATTGACCTGAATGTAGTACAAATAAAAATTATAATACAATTATTTTGAGGCCGTAGTGGCGTAGAGGCATCTGCGTATAACTGTAAGCACGACGGTTGTGGGTTTGATTCCTACTCGGGAGAGTACGTAATGCCTCCAGAATTCAGCGGGACGGAGGGTCCTAGTGTTAACACTAGGTTCCCATGTTCCCACTGCCTACAATGCTATGTGCGGGATATTGCTACAGCTTTGGTCGATTTCTAAGTCAGTGAACGTAAGGTACATTGAAAGTATTCTAAGATTATAGCATTACACAATCTCTTGGTTGAAAGTAAAAGTCGTAAGTGATATAATAAATGTCTTTGTTGGCAACTATTGTGCATCCATCGTGGAGACCAGAAAAGAAGGCGATTGTTAACGGTTCAATTCCGATTTGGGGGAATTTATACGCTAAGTAATGTTTAAACAACAAAAACAGTTATTAAGCGGAACAATATAGCGGAACATACACTGGATCATGATTTATTATAGACTTGAAATAATGAATCTATTTTTTCTTAAGTATTCTAAAACAGGGGCAGTGGCACAATGTTGTGACTGTAACGCGACGGTTGTAGGTTCTACTCTCACTCGAGGAAATGCATTATTATTTATAATTTTTTCGCTTTGACATCAAGGCAAAAAGCCCGGCGTTGAGTTCCGCATTCAACACGCAATGCTCCGAAAAATTCAATGGAAAGTGGAGAACAGAGAGTCTTAACACTGGTTTCTCCCTGCTTACCTTGCTATATTCGGGATACAGCGTGAAGCTAATTATATCTACAATATTTAACTCTGTATAATTATTGAGAGCTAACGAACATTATAGTGTGAAGAAAATAATGACTCAATGTGAAAGTTTTGCTTAACTCGTCATATAAGTTAACTGTTTAGGATATATTTTATAATTATAAGCATCGACTGTTGTATTTACAGATACTTACCTTATTTTTCTCACATTTAGAATATATATTTGATAAAGCTAGCCCGTAATTTGTTATATCTCTTAAAATCAAGAATATATATCTTATAATATGACATATTCCTCTTGAATAACTCTGTCTTTTGATGAAATTTCAATAAAATCCGATCCATTGTCCGATTGACATACATTTACACAACAATAGTTATAACACGTAAAAACACAATAGTTAGAACACGTAAAAACACACTATTACTCGCAGATACCCACCTACTCAGATGGTAGGCAGAAGGAACCTGGGAACCTAGTGTTACGACACTCCGCTCCCTGTTACGATACTGAGTATAATTACTTACCGTACTTTCTGGAGTGAGAAAATGAAAATTAAATATTTTATTTCCTTGAGTTAGATCGAGCTCATAACCTGACGCGTTTATAGTCACACGCTTGTGCTCCCGCGCCACGACTGGCCTCTGACCTTTTTGCATAATGAGAAGGTATATTCTTTTAAATATTAAACAAGTACTTATATGGCTGAAATATATTGATTGACATCCACGTCTAACATCTACACAATAGGAATAGCAATACAAAGGAATATTTTCATAGTCTTAAGTAAATTGTTATTTTTTGCTCTCTTTTGTGGATCTCACAAGAAAATCGATTAGTTAGTCTCTTTAAGTAGTTAGTATTGAAAAGGGTCAAGTATTTTGTTGAATTCTTTAGTATATTTTGCTTACTTATACTTAACTGAAGAAAATACCAGAGGAGACGATAGTTCAACCTCGCATTTTTTCTTATCGAGGAGTTTGGTTTAGATAATTATTATTTCATTGGATAGGACCCCAGAAATATATCCATATGAATTTTATGTAAAAAAAAATACAAACAAAATCAGAAAAAAAAATGAAAAATTACTTTTCCTATTGTTTTAATAATATTATTACTAATCTGTAGTCATATTATATTTGGTTGAAAATTCATTACATTACTGACATTATGTTAGTTAAAACCTAATAGGTATTTCTGAGTGTGGTTGCCATAGCAATAAATAAAAGGCCATTAACGAATACGCACATGTGTTAAGTCAGTTATTTGTTACTTAATCGAAAGTCTAGAAAGGATAATTGCGTAACTATCG
Source organism: Heliconius hermathena (assembly GCA_013403705.1). Taxonomy (NCBI): domain Eukaryota; kingdom Metazoa; phylum Arthropoda; class Insecta; order Lepidoptera; family Nymphalidae; genus Heliconius; species Heliconius hermathena. Next base: position 141,935 of record JAAIXJ010000165.1, read on the forward strand.
CCATTGTAGAAGAAAACTGTGGAATATAGTCATTTATTGTTAGTTAGTAGTTATTTTTTTCGTTTCTTCTTCGTAAGCTTAAAGTGTGTAGTGTAAAGACACTCCATTTTTGACTTTTCATTTAATATTGAGACATGGCGTGCTAAGTGGCGGAATTTAACGCTGTGTTTCGTCTTACTATATGAGTAGGAGTGTGATATAAAATCATTTCCCCTCATATCCAGTCCAAAATTATCACTTTTAAAACCCGGTTTCCACCGCGAAAAAGTTTTAAGCGGGTAATGTTTAGGCGGATCGGACTCCTTTCAAATAAAATACGTTTACATTTCCACTAATAAAGAGTTTTGTATTTTTTAATAACTGCGCTCCACTCCCTAGAACTGAGCGACTTAATTTCAACTCTTTCTTCTTACTCGATCCTGTCCACCCGACTATTTATTAGTGGAAATACAAGCATGCAGTTTACTCCTGCTAGTTCAATCTAATCCTTAATAGGCCCGCTCTGCTTACAGTGAAAACCAGGCTTAAAGTCTCGCTTCTTTTAATAAGTTATAGGAAATAATCAAAATTTTATATGTAATAATGAATTATTTCCGTTTTGTATAATTTTTTTCGTTAACAAATATTGCCTACCGATATCTCCTAGACAGTTGGCACACGTGTGCAACTGTAAATGATCGGTTGTAGGTTTGTTTCCCACTCGAGGCAATACAATATTTAATGTTTTCATTTTACCTCGCTCTGCTAACAAGGCGGAAAAGCGGTGCTGACATTCAATACGCAACGATTCCAGAATTCGGCGGAAAGTGGAGAACGGAAGTGTCTTATTAGGAACGGAGTGCCTTAGAACAAAATTCTCAGGTTCCCTCTGTCTACACTGCTAAATGCGGTATACAGCGTGAAGCAAATAAACAAAAACAAAAAATAACATTATCTACGAAGTAAAATGTGTTAAGTACAAGTTTGTTCAAGTTACGGTGTTCGATCGTTCTTTGACATAGTTGGAGAACTTATGTTTAAGTTGACATGAAAAGTTTTAAAATATAACAGTTATATACTAAGTACATAGTCTCACAGCAAAGTAATCCTTAAATAAATTATTGTTACAACTATTTAAGGCTCGATCTTTTATACTGCCTGTATAAAAGATTGAGCCTTAAATAGTTGTATTTAAATTATAAAAAAATTGCTTCAAACCTAGGGAATTAGGAATTAATAAATTTAAATAGTCAAATAGTAAAATTGGCAACATAAAGTTCTGGAAAATAGAGAACAGATTGTCCTAACGCTATATTTTCTTTGTCTACTAAGCTATGAAGATGGATGGTTCAAAATAATTAATAGTCAAAACTCAAAATTGGCAAGCGCTTTAGGGCCCATATTTATAAATTAAACACAAACAACGGACAACTAAACACTGAGTGAAAATCGAACGAACGAAGCCCTCAGTTTTAGTAATTGTTTTTTAAAAAATATAATTTTTTTAAAAAACTTATTACAAATTATTACAAAAAAATTTATTACAAATTAATTATCAGGACATTGACTGTAATAATAATTCATAAATATTATACGTAAAATTCGTAATAAAACACGGTTCTAAGTTCGATTCGAAATCGGGGACATGAATTATCTTCATTTTCTCGCTTGCGGTAATAAAACAAAGAGCGGCGTTGATTTTCGCTACTCATCACGCAATGTTCCAAAAATTTTGCGGTGGGTGGGGATCAGACTGTCTAACACCAGGTTCCCTCTGCTTACCCTGCTATATGCGTTATATAGTTTAACGGCATAAAATAAATATTAATATAAAAGTACCTAATTTCAAAATTATATTCTGCTTTTATAAACATTCTTAACCTTGGTTGGAAATGGAAACTGAGCACGGCACTTGGTCACGTTCATATTTCTCTCAAGTATTCACTATTCCACGTGAAACTCGAGTGGCACTAAAGTAAATATTTTCATATATATATACATTATATAATTGAGTTTTTCTTTTCTTAAATGATTAAATAAGTTACGTCTTAGCGTCGTATAAACGCTAAGGTTGTGGATTCGATGCTCACTCGGGGGAACAATTATTTGGATTTTTGGGATACAGCGTGACGATAAACAAAGATATAATAAAAGTATTTATTGTTCTCCTCTTTTTGCCAATTTAAATGACATTAACCGTTTAATTATCGAATTCAATATCGCGCTTTGTTGAAGCTAAAATATTTTTATGAAGTACATATTTTTTGAATATCTAGTGGATATGGGTTTGAGTGAGAGTTTGGCTTTATGTTTATGTGATGTTAATTTATAAAACCTCCCACGATAAGTTTACCTATCATCCAACATACACAAAAAAATAATTCGCACTAGTTCCTGAGATTAGCAGTTGAACTGAACAAACGCATAAGTTTTACAACATTGGTATAGATATACTCGTAGATTAATCAAATGTTATCAAATGCAATCAATATAAAAAAAAACAATAACAATTTTTTTCTAAGACCAATTAATTGGAAGCATATAAAATCGTAATGGTGATCTTAGTACCCAATATCTTATAAAAGAATTGACCTTTACAAACCGGTTATAAGAATCGATCTATGTAAGTACATACGAGTAAACAAGTACAATACATTTATTACCTTTTATGAACATTTTTTTATATATGGGTTTAAAAAATCTCTTTGTGTATTAGAAATGAACATATGAGCTATTTAGTTATTTTCATATACCCGTTTTGGTAAGACAAATCGCGGAGTTTAGTTCCGCCACTCATCAAATATCAATCAATCAAGTCTTGTTCATTGAGTTGAAAGTAGAGTATTGAGTGTCTTAACACTACATCCTTTCTGACTACCCTGACATATGAGAGTGACTCTTAAAGACTAAAAAATATATTGCATAGATATACAAGAGAGCTTCATCGCTAGTTCGCTTCGCTCGCCAACCAAATCTGTTTCGCTTGCTATACTGATGAAAATACCATATCGTATTTATTTGTGTTACGGCACTTACTTGCTTCATCATGCAGGATATTTTTGACTTATAAAAAATATACACTTTTTTTCATATAAAAAAATCAATGTCAGTCAGTACGTCAGTTCAATACACTGGTTTAGTTAAAAAAAGTATATAAATCGATACATATACCTCTATATTATTAATGAAGTGAAGAAACTATTAATATTATGGAAGCCAAAGACGAAGAAGAAGAAAGAAAGCTTTAGTTTTGTATTGTATTTGTTACACATACGAAATAATTATTATTAGCCAGTTTTTCATTTGTCCTTTTAATATAAATGAGAATAAGGTTTAATATATATTGAATTATTTCTTAATTCTGATTGTAAGCGAGATAGTTGTGAGTTCGATTATAACTACGGGATAATAAATTGTTTTCATTTTCCTTCTAAGACAAATTGTTGCATTGAGTTTCGTCTGTCTTATCACTAGGTTGCCTCTGTACACCCTGCTATACATCAATGTTACCAACAAATGTTGTTATTCCGCAACTTAAAAACTGTAAAATTAAAAGCATATGTTATCTTTATTTAAAGAATCTTTGAAAACAAAATATTTGAACTATTCTTGCATTTTTAGTAAAAAGACATACATACATAATTTTCAAGTATTACGACATAGTAACCTTTAGAACCAAAGCGTGGGCCTCGTGACGCCACCCACACTATCAGTCAAGCTTTCCCGTAAGATGAAAAGCTTTAGCTTTGCAAAGAAAAATTTTCTAGTATAAATACGACAATATTTTTCAAGATAGTAATTTCTTATTCTTATTTGCTGTAGTGTCGTACACTACTTAAGTGTACCTATTCAAGAAAAATTACGCTGACATTTGATAAAAATAGTGGATTTATTTAAAACATTTTCTTTATTTTTTTTGCTTAACGCTGTATTCGGCGTAAAAGATAATTGAGGTTAATCGCGGCGCAAGGGCACAAACGTATGAAAGTAATACGACGGTTGTCTGTTTGATTCCCAATCGGGGGAATGAATTATTATTTAATAATGCTTCAATTTTTTTCCCTCTGGTACCAAGGCAGAAATCACGGAAAATGGGCAACGTTGTATCTTAACACTGATTTCCGCCTACCCTGCTTTACCCGTTTTTACCCGTTTAGTTTTTTTAAGTAAATGTAGAAATATGTTTTTCATAAGATGATGGAACCGTAGATCTGAGTATATTTTTGAATTTCAACTTGATATCTCCAAGCGTACCTGAGATAAAGGCTCTTGACAGACAGACGAACGGAGAAAGTAAAGTAATCTTATAAGGGATCCATTTTGCCTTAAAAGGTATGAAACCCTAAATAGAAAGTAAATACGCTGTTAGAATTTGCGCATATAAAAAAAATTAAGTAATCATTTATAGTTCGATTGAAGACGTTGAGAAATTCTTCACGTTGCTTTGTTACGTTATCTTGTCCTAGATCGTTTTCAGGCTTAGTGCCGTCAGCTTCCTTGTTTCATTGTGTCAACACGAGTTATATTGACTTTCTACTTATGACTAAGACATTCTTTGACTGAATATTTATTGTGCAAGTGTCTAATTGGTCAATTAACAAAAAGTATTTGTAGCTCGTTAATGCGCGGCGTTAAGTTCCGCAACTCGACACGCAATGCCGCGATAATCGGGCGGAAATTGGGAAACGCAGAGCTTTAACATTAGGATTATTTGGCCAATCCTGCTATGCGGTAAAGATGTAAAGCTACGTAGTCTAGTACTTTTAATCTTTATTTCGTTATATTTACAAAATCAGTTCTCAATTTTCTATCCGGTTATTCTATTTTATAGAATTCTGGTTAATAATATTTCCTTGTAAACTTGGATTCTCAATTTTCCGTAAGTTTTCAGCTTTTGCCTCTCTTATATTCTTTAGAAATGGTTTCTTTTTTAACCCGCGACCCAAAAAAAGAAGTATTATAAGTTTGACATGGTCTATCTGTATGTCTGTGGCACCATAGCTCCTGAATGAATGAACCGATTTGAGTGCGGCTTCTTTTAATCGAAATGTTTATTATTAAATATAATAGAGCGGTGTTATAGAGGTGACCAATGTTAAATATTATCAGGCTTAAACAATGAATTAATTATGTTGTAATAATATATGACATTGCATGTATAGCAAAATAAACAGAAATATCTTATAGACAAGGCTCTCCGTTCTCCGCCTTTAGCTGAATTTGAAGATTTTGGGTTTGTAATTTTTTTTATCTCCACGCTGTCCGCACATAGCAGACAGTAGGAACCAGGGAATCTAGTGTTAAAATAATCCGTTCAGATACTTCCGTTACCAACTTGCGTATTTAGTGACGATATCTATTACTATCAGACATTTTTTACACTGCACCACGACGGACAAATGTATTTAGATAGTGTTATCAAAAATTAGCTAATCTAGTAGCTACCTTGCTATTGAATGATAAGGCGTGATTTCAAATCAACCTTTGGGATTTAGGATTATATATCTATGATAAGTAGATATGATGATATCCTGACCGTTTTCGGCCACGGCGACTGACGTCCGACTAGTAAGAGCCTCGCTGGTGTGCTCTTTAGTGACTGGCGACCTTTGCCGAAAAATTGCGGCCACACATGCTGCATGTCAGCACTCCCCCGACATAGTTGTAACAGATCACCTGACGTGTACGGGCCTTGAGCTCTTCGCGTCTAAAATTGAGCTCGTCTCTTCGCTTCTTCTCAAAGATATATGTATTATGCATACCTAATTGTGTATCATCGTGATATAATCAAGTGCCTATTTAATAAAATAGCATTCTCTCTTGCCACACGATAATTATTAGTAATTATCTTTGGATAGCGGAAATTTGTAAAAATCTCCCTACAGAGATGCTAACAACATAAATAAGTCGTAACAAGCGAATAAAAATTTCGACGTAGCCTAATGAGAACGTATGTCTTAGTGGTCAGAGCGCCTGGTCGGTTCCCAGGTGGCGCGAGTTCGAGTCCGTACGTTCAAATTTATATAATACGTTTTCTAAATAAGTACAATACTGGTTCGACTATATTTTTTTTGTTTTGAATAGTCCATTTATTGAGGTAGGTTATAAGTTATATTAATTATATAAAGTTAATTGTTGTTTACACTCTGAAAAGATAAAACAGAATGTACTGTTCCCATATTAGTTATAACATTATTTTTTCTTTTATTATTCTAAGAATGAGAAATCTTCGTAGTATTTTCATTAAAAAGTATACGACTTTTTTATTATTTATATAATATTAATAATTATTATAATAGCTGGTTTAAATTCTGCTTGATGTTTATAGTATTATATAATATGAATATAGATGATCTTACGATCATGTTGAGTTACGTGCGGCGTTAGATTACGCGAGCGACGTACTATTTCTTATTTAAAATGGCTTATTAATATATAATTACGTTCTTTCGGCATAACTAACTATAATTGTTTTACAAGTCCAAATCGTTGAAACGTAAATGGATTCCGAGACAAATCTCAGAGCGAACGTGAGTTGAGTATAAATGACGATTCTATTCGACTGAGTATGAAGAATGTACCTAGTGTATATCATTTTGTTTGTATGTTTTACTCGCCTTGATGTCCAATTGGACTTTGAAACTATATAACATTAAGAATAATTTTAATAAACTAGACGTCGCCCGCAACAATTTTTACGTGGATTTTAAGACGTAAAATGAAAAATGCATTTTTTCCGTTCCATGTGTTGGAATATCGAAAAATACTCTTTTAGTGCTCCCTATTCTACAAACGTTAACAACAAATTACAACTTTTTAGTAGTTTCGTCTGTACCTACGTTGTCTGTCAGTCCCTCTTATTTAGTCATAATTTTTCTCACATATCAATTATTTTTTTTATTAATATTTGAAATTAATAATTTATTTTATGCAAATGTATTATAGAAACTTAGATTAAATCTCTTAATTAGAGTGAAGTGAATTAAATTTCATCGGACAAATGGACGCTTCGCTTTGTTCTACATTATGAACGGATTTTAGTTTGAGATTGAATAGTGGGAAATTATTAAAATTTTTAAGAGGAATTATTCAGGTTTATTGATTTGATTAGTTTATTTTGGTTTCACGCTTTATCACGTATATAGATGGGCAGAGACAATTACTAAGAGGGTTTACTAAGGAGGGTTACACTAAGAGGGTTTCGCCACTCAATACGCAATGTTGAGAGGAGCGTGGGAAACGAAGTGTCTTAAACACTAGGTTTCTTTCTGCCTTCCTTTCCATACTCGCGGGATACAACGTGCATGTTGACCCCAGATTTTAACACCAGAGCGAAGAAATGAAAATATTAAACATTTTATTGCCTCGAGTGAGAATTGAACCCACCACCTGTCGCGTTTACAGTCATACGCTTGTGCTCCTGCGTCACGATGTATTCATATAATATTTTTATGTATTCCAGTAATTTAACAGCCTCATTCCTCAAATAAAACTAAATGAGATAAGTTTCAGTTATATCGCATCGTTCTAAGTAACACAGCGCCGTCAGTTTAATTTCCCTAGACTCAATGTATTTTGTTTATAATTCAGATTTTACAATTAAACTTGTCCTATATAATGTTCAAAACTACTTTGAATTTGAAATTTAAATAATTTCTAGTATTCATATTAGATATATGTACCTATATGTTTTTAATCTTTTGTGTGGCTTATCTAGTTGTAAGAAGCACAATGGGTGAGCCCATTGTGCTGGAGAGGTACAAATTTGTGACTGCAAACGTGACGGTTTTAGATTCGTATCTCACTTGGGTAAGTGAAACATTTAATATATTCACTTCTTCGGCAAAGCGCGGCGTTGAGTTCCGTCTCAGGTAGAGTGGGTTACATAGAGAGGATTGACTTAACTTGCTCGATAAATTTATTATGCAAAACAAAAGTAACCTTCAATTCGAAATAATAGTTCCTGAGATCAGCTGGGTCTACCGAAAAAATATTTGACTTTATAATATTAGGGTAGATTATAATACAATAAATCATCGGCAATCAATCTCAATCTTATTGAGGCCGTCGTGGCACAGGGGTACAAGCGTGCGACTACAAACGCGATGGTTTTGAATTTGATTCTCACTCGGGGGACTGAAATATTTAATATTTCACTCATGACAAAATGCTTCAAGAATTCTACCGAATGTGGGTAACGGAAACGTATTAATAGGAGTATCTTAATACTAGGTTCTCATATTCACAGATACAACGTGAATAAAAAAAACAAAATTTGGATTAGGACTTCAGTTCTGATCTGAATCTGAATCTACCTAATAAGGTATTATCAAATGAAAGGGATTGATTTGTAAAATACAATACACCATAAAAAAGAAACATCTTAAAAGCTTAGTTTTAAAAAGGTTTTTTATATTTATATTTTTTACATTGTTACAAGTCAAGAGAACGGAGTGTCTTAACACTAGATTTCCTCTACTTTATATAATGATATAATACAAAAATGTTTGTATTCTTCGTTATTGAAATGGTTTGTATTTAAATAAGACTATAATTGTACATTTTTATTTAAAAATGTATTCATTCATTCCGACCTACTTTCGCAATGAAGCCTCTTTGTTCTGTCCTTAATAATAATTTATTATGTTTCTTCACGTCTCAGTGAGTTAATTGTTTCCTATTAAACCTTTTATTATTATAGAAAGTTTGCCAGTATTCCTATTTGCCCGTTGCGGTAATAAAAAGCGCGGTGTTGTGTTTCACCTCTGATTTCTGACGAGAAATGGAGACTGGAGTGCCTTGTCACTAGGTTCTCTTTGCTAACCCTCAATTTTTGCCCTCTGAAGTAGTTATTCAATTCTATTTTCTAGTATAGCAATTCTTTGAAGCGGCAACATCATCATCATCTATGAAAATTCCATCTATTCGAATATCGGTTTATGAGATATCGGTGTCAGACGGATAGACATACGGACCAATAAATACACAATGCGAAGGAGGAGTGTCGTAACATTAGGTTCCCTCTGCCTAGTCTGCTACTTATGGGATATAAGCGTGAAGCTATTATATATATATATATATCTATANCATTAAGTTCTAAAATTTGTGTTTCAGTATCAAACATATAAGTGTAAAGATAAATGAAACACATTACTGATAACAACATTGTAATTTTATCAGGATTATAGGAGAAAAGGCGATATTTCGATGCAATCGATTTAATTCCACATGACGTGGGAATATTATGAAAGTGATGTCTTGTATAAAATCTTGATGATTTGCTTTTGTCCTGGGTTATCACGCTGTATACCGCACGTAGTAGAGGGAACCTGGGAAACTAGTGTTACGACTTTCCGTTCCCCACTTTCTGCCGAATTCTGGAAGTATTACATGTTGAGTGGCGAGACTGACTACTATCGATTGAACTCCGCGTTTCGTCATAGCGAGGAAATGAAAACATTAAATAATTCATTTCCTCGAGTGAGAATCGAACCGACAATCTGTCACGATTGGCCGCTTCGACTTTTGAAGGTAGTGTTTTAATTTTCGCTAATTTATTTTCATTTTGTCGCTTCGGTAGACAAAACGCGACGTTGAGTTCCGCCACTCAACACACAATGTCTTGCAAATTTTGTAAGTGGGAAACGGAGTGTCGTAACACTAAGTTTCCTCTGTCTAACGGGATATGTGGGAAAAACGTAAAGCTGCTAAAAATATTTTTTTTTGCATCGCATTTTCCATAGTTTGAGTAGCATAGAATCCAAATCAATTATCGCCCAATATATTTGTATATACCATTTTTCAATATTTCTTAATCTTTTGTATTTGGATAACTTACATATATATGTCTCTTTATAAAAAATATTATAAAAGTATTACGTTATCAAACCATACGTACTTATATTGACCTGACCCAGTATACAGTAAATTAGGCGTTCTAACAAATCTGGGACATATTTAATGCGGATAATATGACTGACACAATTTTATTCCGATTTTCGTGTCTTATATTTTTTTAGGGAGACTGAGGCCCAGCTTCACCATTTACGAATAAACTTTCAGATAGTGATTTAATTATTAATGCTGTCTCACAGATAGAGGATGAAATGAAAAATAACTGTTTGTTATATTTTCAAGAATAATTTTCTCATTTTTCAATTAAATTATGTTAAAATGAAATGTATGTGCAAATGTGCATATCTACTAGATATTGCTAGTCGAGACCTGTGAAACCAAAAATTATAGCTTATCTGGCAGATAAGGTTGTCCGGGACTTTATCAGTCAGTGGTAATACTGGCCCTAAGATTTGACTGTCTCTCTATCTGTCCGTCTGTCACCAAGCTTTATCTCATGAACCGTGATAGTTAGATAGAAAAAACAATAAAATAGTATACAAGATATTGCGTGTTGAGTGGCGGAATTTAACGCCGCATTTTGCGTTGCCAGAGCGGAGAAATAAAAACAATGCATTCCTAAAAAACATAGGTATAATTGTTAGATGCTGTCAGACCACGTGATGAAGACCACTTTATAAATCGGTTCAACAATCTATCTTTTATATTTTCCCTATAAACTATCAAAAGATGACCAAAAATAGTTTTTCTATGTATAAAAATAATGATTTCAAGGCATAACTATTCGGATAATGTATTTTTTTAATAAAGAAAAAAAAATCATACAACAGTTTCATAAATTTATTATTACGTAACCTTCTATTCGATTTTTTTGCCTATATTTCAGTTTAGTTCAATACTCTGTTGTGGCGTGACTGAAAAAATCGAGTTACCTATATAGCCCGATCCAATTTGTTCCGCAAAAGATGTAATAATATCGATAGATATCTGTTAAAGCTTTTTGGGTCTTTTTATATAGAAATACCTAATATATTCTATCCGATTCGTATATATACGACGGAAGTTTATATTCTTTCTATTTATGTATTTTTTTCTGTATATGGCAGCTAGCAGTAAGACTTCGCTTTCCGTAAGTTGCAGAACTCTACTCCGCACATTATCCACCAGAGTAAGTAAATGGAAATATCTCAATCCTCCAAGTGGAGCTATAAACAACAGTCAGCTTGCCATCAGCCGCTTCGTCTCAAATGTTCACTACAATAAATTACATTTCTTTCAACATTTCTCCTTTCATTCGTTTATTATTTGTAACATAAAACAAACTAACATATCATAACTATGACATAGCATACAACAATTAGAAAGACCAAATATAACAAAATATATATTATATTAAAATAAAATATAATAAAATTGTAGGTACTAAAGCTCAAGTGCGTAAGAACTGATAACGAAAACCAATGAACTGTTTAAATCAGTAGCGGTGTTAATCTATTAAAGGTGGGACGTCTGGACGTGCGATGTTGGCGAATATAAGCGGCACATTGGTACAGGTAGGATTTGCTGTATTAATCTTTATTGTAGAGGAGAGCACAATAGTGTTTAGACACTATGTTTTAATTTTTTGATTTTGCGTGTGTGTAGTGGCGGAATTAAATGTCGCGTTTCGTGTAATAATATCGGGGATGCCTGTAATTTACCTGTTCTTTTGATGTTGGTGATACATTCACCATTGCGGCATCTTCAACATCTTTTGATGTTGGTGATACATTGGTACTGTATTATTCTTTATAGAGGAGAGAAAATAGTGTTTATACATTCCCGTTTTCAATTTTTAGATATTCCTCGATGAGTGGCGGAATTTACCGTAGCGTTTTGTGTAGTATATCGAGGACACGTGTCTTTTTCTATTATGTCAATAATTCTACGATTATCAAACCCCATAGTCTGCTAATGTGGGAAGTCGCAATTAGTTAAACATTTATACTTAATTTTTAAAGGAATAATTGTAATATTTTTTTTTGACGCTAGTTTTTTTTAATATATTGAGTTTTTTTTAATATATTGACAGTACTGGTTGACTTTATCTGTATATAATACTCATATATTGATTTGTTGATACGTTGCCAGTTTTCAATATTATAATTTTTTTTTTTATGTAGTTATTGTAGGTTACTAGGTAAAAATAGTATAGAGAAACGATTTTCTTTGCCTATTTCGAACATATTTTTGTTAGATTTAAACAAAATACTTACACAAAGATTTATTTCAATTTGAACGAAAATACGTATGTACACATCATTCGCTCTTTCCTTCTTTTTTGACGTGTTGTTTATGCTGGTGGCCCTAACGCCTCTTACAACGGCACCTGACGGGGAGGGAAAAGAATACTATGTCTTTAAGAAATCGCAAACACTACGTGGTTGCTTTTGGGAACCCTTCTTTTTAATACGGTAGGTTTTTTATACCCGCAGTAGCACTACTATTATTTATTTAACAAACCTCTATACCAAAGCAAATCGCGGTCCAACATATAAAAAGATGAGTATTTAATTTTTTTTAAATTGAAAATTACATTAAATTACACATATTCTAGAATTATACGCAATTTTATCGCAGTGATTAATCTTAAAATTATCATTGTTTCGTATTAAATTAGATATTGACACATGGATATAAAAGTAATAATATACGTATGTATAGTAACATCCCATATATGAACTAATTGCGGCTCGTGTCAGGCCAGTCGTGGCGCAGGGGCACAAGCGCTGGCTGCAAGTGCGCCAGTTTGTGGGTTCAATTCCCTTTTGAGAAAATAAATAAAATATTTAATTTTTTTCATTTACTCGCTCTGATAACAAGGCTAAGCGCGAGGTTACGACAAAATGTAAAATTTAGTTTTTTACTGTTTCCAGGAAGAATTTTGGAAAATCAATTTTGAGTCCACACTGCTCAAAAAACATAGATGTCGAATTTCAGCGTTCTACTCCGCGTCCTGCCTAGTTACTGTAAACGTGACGGTTGTAGGTTCGATTTCCAATCCCCAAGCGAAGGACGGAGCCTTGATACTAGGTTCGCTCTATCTACCCTGTTATGTAGGGAAATGTGATACTTATGTTTTCATAATTTACTAGCGACTTATCCGCGGCTGCGTCCGTTTAAACTTATTGTTTTATTATAGCCAAATTATACAATATGTTTACATAAATTGTAGGCTAAATGAAATTCTTGTATATAAGCTATATTACTACAAAGTTACCACCTATAGATACAGCAAGTTAAATTAAGTTAAGTTATTACAAAGTTTCATCTAAATTCGTTCAGTAGTTTTTCGTTAAAGTGGAACATGCATTGTTTTTTATAGAAACAAGTGAATAGGAATAAAAAAGAATATTTTATAGTGAAGTGAATAAAATAAATGTTTTAAGAGATATAGGACATGTTTAAAAAAATTGCACTTGAAATTGAATAGAATATTGACAGAGTTCGAAAGTACATACTATTTAGGTATAACAAAGCATTTAAATATGAACTAAGTTGGTGAAAGTAACGTTACGTAGGTAATACCTATATGTAACACTACAGTAGTGATAAAATATTGCGTGTTTAGTTTAAATTGGGTTCGCTAAAGTTAGTTAGTGGAGAAAGCTAAAATTTTCGCGTAAACGTAACTTAGGGAACCTAAATGAGAACTAAGAGTGGTTTTTCCAAAGTTCCTGAGGTGAGCTATAATAGTATTTTACGGTTTTAGAGGCCGTGTAAAGGAAGTTGCGAGCAATTTGTCAATCCTGATAAAGGATAGAGATTGTTTTATTTTTCCGCTATGTCCCCACTTACAACGCACGAGTGAGGAAATAAAAATAATTCATTCTCCCGAGTGAGAATAGAACCTACCACCGCGTAGCTTACAGTCACACACTGCGCTACAACGGTCTTAATAATATAAATTTCATATTCTTGAGGCCAGTCGTGGCGCAGAGGCACGAAGTGTGACTGTAAAACCGACTGGTTGTGGGTTCGATCCCCACTCGAGGAGATGAAATATTTACTTAAATTTATATTTCCATTTCTCGGCTCTGGTGTCGAGGCTAAGCGCGGCGTTGCGTTCTGCCACTCAACACACAATGCCTCCAGAATATAGCAGAAAGTGGGGATCGGAGTGTCTTAACACTAGGTTCCCTCTGCCTACCCTGGCGTGTGCGGGATACAGCGTGAAGCTGATTTATTTTATTTTTTTGCTTTTATCATCAAGCATAACAAAAATTAAAGAAACCGTTGTTATCAAAACCAGAGATATTTTTCTTCCGCTTTTATTAAAGTTCAATGCCTCATGCGTTTATCTGAGTCACAGATTATTCATAAGTGTGTACATATAAGTTATATTTATGCATTACTGTAGGGGTCATCATGATGCCGTAGGGTACAGCAGTGGGACATCGTTATAACGTTAAACACGGTTTAAATGGAGTTTAGGTTCAATTCTCATTTGAGGAAATGCATTATGTTTAATTATTTGTTGCTATAAGACAAAGTGCAGTACTAGATTCCGCGAATACGTCGATTTATACAGGAAATGAAGAGAATGAAACTATCTTAACTCATAAAGGTTCTCGCTGTCTATCCTGCTATATGCGAGATGAAGTGTGAAGATGCAAATAAAAACATTACCTCTAATAGTATCTTATAATTTATTAGGACCTTGAATACTAATTTTATTATAAGTATAGATTAAAAAATATTTTATAATTTTAAAAATTTTATCATACATATAATACAGTTTCGATCACAAAAATTTTGAAAATCAATCTAAAATATAATATAGTCAAATAATCAGCTTCACGCTGTATTATAGCAGGGTAGGAACCTAGTGTAAAGACACTCCGTTCCCCACTTACCGACGAGTTATTGACGCATTGCGTGTTGAGTGGCGGAACTCAACGCTGCCCTTTGCCTCCGCACCAGAGCGAAGANATGGATATATATATAATACATAAATATTTCATTTCCTCGAGTGGGGATCGAACCCACAACCAGTCGATTTTACAGTCACATTTTGTGCCTCTGCGCCACGACGGGCCTCTAATACAATATAAATATACACTTATTATAATTTTCTTAATGCGTCATTTCTTGAGTGAACAGTCTTGTTTATTATTTTCTTAAAATATGTATGTAACTAAGTAGTATTATTATAGTGATTAGGTTAAGCTTCGTGAACTCCTGTGACAGATGGGCGTGCTGTGCAGTGCTTTGTTTCCAATTAGTTAAACAGTTATTTAAACAAAAGAAATTTGTTAAATTCTCATAATTGTTCTAATGTATTGTTTTTTAACAACTTAACTAGGTTATTCTAAACGAAAAGACAGTTAAGTTTTGTCAGCTTCACGCTATATTCCGCACATAGCAGGGAACGTAGTGTTAAGACACTCCGTTCCCCACTTTCTACCCAATTCTGGAGGCATTGCGTGATGAGTGGCAGATCTCAATGCCGCGCTTAACCTCGACACCAGAGCGAAGAAAATGGAAATATAAATTTAAGTAAATATTTCATCTCCTCGAGTGGGGATCGAACCCACAACCAGTCGGTTTTACAGTCACACTTCCTGCCGCTGCGCCACGACTGGTGGTATGTTTTGTATATAATATATGTTGACAAAGAATGGCAATTACTTTTTTTTTATAAAGTAGTTTAATTTATAGTATAAGTAAAATTTCTCATGAATGAACTACGTAAATGATAGATAAAATGAAGTGATAAGACACTCTTTATAGATGGCAGGACGATCAGTACATATAAGAAGGAATTAAGAATAATATCTTGCCCGATTGACGGCCGCAAGCCGAGGTTCGATTCCCGCAGGGGACACCTTGCCGCCGCGCCGTTGTAACATCCTCTGAAGCAGTCACGTAGTGTTTGTAATTTCTTAGGAACAGAGTACCCACTTCCCTACCTATCCAGTGTCGCTGTAAGGTCAATAAGGCTAACAGTATTAACATCATATTCGCAAAAAAAGAAACAATAATATCATTAAATAAAAAAAATATTTGGAGTCTTTTTAAATTAATCAACCCGTTTGGTCTCTTCAAAGTTATATAGGTACAAAATAAGATAAACATAAATTGATGATAAACAAAATAAAAAAAGGGCAATTACATAATAATGAAATATACCTTATCTTATCAAAATTACAGAATTGTTAATCGCTATCTGTTGATCTTGTCGTGTACTATAATATAATATTTTTTTTTATATTATTATTTTTCGAGGCCTCGAGCATACCTTATTTACGGCCTAGTTGAAAAAGGAAACCACGTTGAGACACTGCACTCCCAACTTTCCGTGACATAATGTCGTCAAAAGTTTACATTAAAAAATATATGTAAATCTATAATTTCAAATTGTAAACATAAATTGTTTGATTAATCTTAATTATTGATATTTTTGAAAAATATTTACTTTCATGTGTCCAAAGCTAATGATAAAAACTTTGAGCTACAAATAATTTAATAAGTATGCTTAATTACTATTAAAGTTAAAAAAGTTCTGAAAGTTAATTATTTCTTTCCAAATTTAATATAATTTAGATTTAGGAAAATGTTGACTATCGATCCATAACTTCTAATAAAACAAGCTAGACTATTTGTCACTGTAAAAGCCAGACGTAGCGCAGGGGAAGAAACGTGTGGCCGTAAACGTGACCAGCGCTGAGTTCGATTCCCACTTGAGGAAATGAAATATTAATATTTTCATTTCCTTGTTCGGGTAACGAGGCAAAGCGTGGAATTGAGTTCCGCTACTTAACATGCAATGTCTTGCAGAATTTAATGGAAAGTGGGGGACAATTGTCTTAACACTCTTTTCTCAGGTTTCCTATGCCTACTTGACTGTCAGAGAATAGAAATATAAATAAATAGTAAAATCATCATTTGTACATATATATATGAGACTGACTGATTGACTAAACACGAATGGAAATTTGTGTCATCTCTATGTATATCTAATATTATATAGCTGAAGAGTTCGTTTGTTTGAACGCGCTTATCTCAGAAACTTCTTGTTTAAATTGTATAATCTTTTTGTGTAGGAATTATAGATTATAGAGCTTTGCTTTAGTCGTTTCAATATAACCCACTGTTCCCGCGATCATAATTACCTCAATCAATAAGAATATCTTTTATGCTTACTTTTGAGTTGAGTTCCGCCACTCAATGTCTCCAGAATTCAGCAGAACGGAAATGTATTAATGTGAACGGAATCTTAACATTAGGTTCCCAGATTCCTCATCGTTATGTACGGGATACAGTGTGAAGGCAAAAGAGGAAGCTCTCAAAAAATATAGAAAACGAAGTGATCGATCACCGCATTATCCACGACACGACAAAATACGTGTAAAAGCACATCACTATTTAAAAAAAAGTGTTAATTCCCAAGTTACTTAGTAGATTTCCCTCTCACATTCACTAGCTCTCGTTACATCGGGCTTTTCAATTTTCTTTTTATGTCAAGTGTGGCTGATCCGAGTGAAATATTCGTTTCACTATACTGAAAACCTGTTTTTAGTTTATTGCGAATTGGCTGCGGAATATTGCTCTTTTATTTGGATAGACTGCTACATTAGTTTTGGCAGTGTTGATATATGTTTGTTTAGATAGCTTATTAGGTCGCGAGATCGATTTATAACTAAATTTATATTATTACAAGATGCTGTGAAATATATTTAAGCGGAGGAGAATGCAGTGTCTTGGCACTAAGTTGTCTTTGCCTAACCTGTTACGACAAAAATGATGAAGCTTTAAAAATATATCACGAATGTTGCTATTTTTAGTTAATTACGGGGTAGAAGAAGAAGACTGCGCCGTCTAGACAGTAGACAGACAGGGGACCACTAGAATAGATATTTTAAAACCTATAGACAAATGTATAATATTGAACAATTAGTCAATTAAATCACTAACTAGCCTTTGATATATTTTTGAGGTATTCAAAATGTTCTTTCTTCGTCATTGTCGTTTCCTTCATTACTGAAAGCTTTATCTCGGAAAGTCCTGTGTTATGTTTGTCGGTGATTTTCTATTAACCTTTTGGTAAGCTATTCTTAGTGCGGTTGCGGTTTCTACTTTAATTTGATTAAAATGTAACCAATGCTAAATATATTAAAAAAATCAGTTTCACGCTGTATCCCGCACACTGCAAGGTAAGCAGAAGGAACCTAGTGTTAAGACACTCCGTTCCTCATTTTCTGCCGAATTCTGGAGGCATTGCGTGTTGAGTGGCAGAATTCAACGCCGCGTTTGTCCTCGACACCAGAGCGAAGAAATGGAAATATAAATTTAAGTAAATATTTCATCTCCTCGAGTGGGAGTCGAACCCACAACCAGTCGGTTTTAGTCACACTTTGTGCCCCTGCGCCACGACTGGCCTCGAAAATATATATTTCCTTTTTTTCTGCTATATGCGAGATACAGTGATCCTGCTTAATAAAGGAATCTAGTGTCGCGACACTCCGTTTCGATATCTTTTCTTTGCATATCAGTAAAGCAGTTAGTTAAAAGAAAATGTTAGGAAATATTTTGTTTCAGTTATATATATTATCAGAAACTGGAACTACTATAAGATAATATTAGCAATCAAATTTAGTTACTTGTATAATATACTTAAAGTCCGGTTTCCACCGACCTGTCGAGCGGAGTGCGCCTATTAAGGACAACGTTGAACTCACAACAGTAAACTGCATACTTGCATTTCCACCAATAAATAGTCAGGCGGAAAGGACCAAGCTAGTCGAAGATTTGAAATAAGCTCGCTCAGTTCTAGGGAGCGAAGCGAAGTAAATACAATATATAAAAAAACTCTTTGTTGGTGGCAATGTAAACCTATTATATTTAAAAGGAGTTCGTTCCGCCTAAGCATTACTCATCAATTCCCCTTCGCGGTGGAAACCGGGTTTATCTTATAAAAAATAACGTGTGGAACAGTCTTATGATCAATGTTATACGGCTTCAGCTTTTAGCTTAAATAGGGCTTCGGTTATTTATTGATACAAACTTAAAATAGATGAATGTATGTTTAATTCAACAGATTACAGGTTCATTTCCCGCCTAAGACAATTATGTATTTAGCGTTTATTAATTATGCTGTTCCGACGTAGTTTTTATAAGTTTAAATGATCTTCTGATGAAAACAACGCATATGAATTAATATATAAAATAATTTTCTTTATCTATTATATATTCAATTAGGAACGGCGCGGCGTTTAGTATCGTCATTTAATAGCATAATTTTTATTAGATTCTTTACCAACACTTTTGAACAAAGAATGCAGTGGTATGTCAATATTAAATTTGATTTATTTGGATGAAAAGTAGAAATGGAATGGCATATCTTGATCATAGATTTACTCTACTTACTCTCCTATATGCGAGAGAAGGAGTGAAACTAAACAAAAAAGTTGTATCGCTTTACGTAACCCGCTATTGTTATGTAAAGCATTACAATTTAAACGTTGTAGTTGTTCATTCAAATTCAGTCAGAATCCTTTTAGGGTTTGTAGAATAAATTTAGTAATAAATTTAGTTATTGTGACCAGTCGTGGCGTAGGAGCACAAGCGTGCGATTGTGAACGCGTGAGGTTGTGAGTTCATATCCCCGCCCTGGCAACGAGGCAAAGTGCGGGTTTAATTCCGCCACTCAAAACGCAATGTCTCCAGAACTTGGCGGAAAGTGGTGAACGGAAGTGTCTTATGTTAATGCGAACACACTCCGTGTTTACAATAGATTTCTAGATTCCCTCTGTTTATCCTGCTAAGCGCGGGATGCAGCGTGAAGATAAAAATATTAAATTTTCTAAGAGACACTCCGCTCTCCCCTCTTCGCCTGAACGAAGAAAAGAATAAAAAAAATATATAATAATATAAATAGTTATTATAATAAAATGGATCAAAATAAAATTCTACCTTATAAAATGTTGAAGCAACTATTAACTAACGAAATTTTAATGAAATAGGTCAATTGTTTTCGACACGCTCCTATAATAATTTCTTTAACGTACAAACATGAACGTAACGTTTTTCATATAATTTAGCTTATTTTAAATTTAAAAATTGTTAAATCTATACATTTGCGGTTGTGGATTCGATTCAGGGAAGTTTATTACTGGTTGCAAGACAAAGCGCGGCGTTGAGCCCCGCTATTCAATACTCAATATCGTGAAAATTAGACGAAAAATGAGATACGGAGTGTCTTAACAATAGGTTAAATGTAACAAATAAATAAAGGAAATTATAATTAATTCATTAAAAAACATACTAATGGTAACCATTATTAGGTTTTTTCAGTCTTTTGAAAATTTACATTATTATTACTTACACCATGTTAATATTATATCTTTCATATTCTTTATTTTTTTTTAAATTAACCACTTCATTTTAAAATTTTAAAATTAGATCTACGATAAAGATTAATAAAATTTCTCAAAATGACGTGGGATTAACCAAACTGACGCCCACTATGTCATTGTAAATGAGCGATATTTATTGAAAATGGAACCTTTAGTACAATTTTAGTATATTAATAATATCATTTAACAATATTTCATTGACACGTACTCGTGGTGCTTGTGGGTGGATTTAATACATTTTCTTTAGTATGAATTGGGTAGGATATGGGTGACGTCAGTTATGTTATATTCCTAAATAAACAGAAAGTAGAAATTTTTTTTTTAGGTTCACACTGTATCTCGCACATGGCAGAAAAAAATCCCCATTTACCACAGATTTTCAATTCATCATGTGTCTTATTACGAGTGCTTGAAGTCAACGCCGTGTTTTGTTTTCTTACCAAAACGAGTGAAATAAAAATAATTCATTCCCCTGAGTGGGATACCAACCCATAACTACCTTTGTATTGAGGCTAAGCCACTGCGCTTAGATGAAAAATGTATATATTAATAATAATAATAATTTATTTCAAATTTACATCCATATAAATTGATAGTAACATTTTAAACTTAAAAACTATTGTTAGTACGTGGATGAAACCTAAACCCAATTAAGTCGAGTAGAGTAGAGTCCATTGAGATATTAATGGCGAATCCCACCGGTCAACAAACATATTCAGCATTCTGCTGGAGGAAAGTATTGAGCAAATCATTTCACAAAGGCGTAACGAATCTAAACAAAAAATGAAAGATTTTTGTTTTCTATAATTAGTGCTTCAACTTGAAACATGATGTTAACTTAAGCATGATGAATGTAAGAAGCTTGACATGTTCTTCTCTTCTTATCTTATCTATCTTAATTATTTTTTTTTCTAGACTGTTTTCGGTTCATATTCTACTCTATAGTATAATACATTTAATACAAAATATGGAAGGTAAATATTTTTAACAATTTTAAAATGTTAGAAACTTAGAAACTGTCTAAAAAGTATAGTAGATAAATGTTTTGTTAAAAATTTAAGTGATTCTAAAAATTTTCCCTATACGATAAAATAAATAAAAATTGACCGAACCACTTGACTTTCCTGAGGTTCCGTTCCAATTTCAAAATTTAGGGGACGGCAATTTTATAGGTTCAACTTGTAAAAGTTGACACTCAGCTTGCGGCCGTATACGCTCGTTGTATGAATATATCTACGTAAAAAATTTGTAATGGTTTTTTCTCTTGATAAACGAGTATACCAAAAAATTACCAGTTTTATGATTTATTTATTTCTTTTTTTGTGTTATTATGCCATTTTTTCATTCAAATTTCATGTTCATTGTTCCAGGGTTTCCACCAGGATGGTCACACGACGATGACGCCCGGCAAGAAGATGGAGTCCAAAGGTACACAGATCCACTTGCCGCTGATGGGGCGCGGCAGTCGCGGGGAACTCAGTGATAAGGTCATGTTCTCAGTCAAATCACCGCCGGAACAGCTGAACAATGGACAGCTGCTCGGGTAAGTTGGTTGTGGTCATTGTTTTGTCATTTTGAATGAGGTTTTATATTGTGTTTCTTACTAAAATGTTCAAAGATATAATATGATAAAGGTAAGTACCAGAAAAATAGTATAAATGATTACAAAGCGCTGGTCGTTTAATTGGTAAAAACTTTATTTACATATTACAAGATGTTTTATTATGATTTGTTTGACTGTATTGTTGCGAAATATTTAGAAAGAACCAACCAACTTTATCCAGTCCGGACTCTACTCAATAACATTTCAAATATAAGATGAAAAGTTAATCCAAAATATTTATTATATATTTGAGGCAGTCGTGGC
The DNA here is from genome assembly GCA_013403705.1 of Heliconius hermathena. Taxonomy (NCBI): domain Eukaryota; kingdom Metazoa; phylum Arthropoda; class Insecta; order Lepidoptera; family Nymphalidae; genus Heliconius; species Heliconius hermathena. Next base: position 164,033 of record JAAIXJ010000165.1, read on the forward strand.
ACAGGAGCACAAATGTCTGACTGAAAACGCGATGTTTGTTGATTCGCTTCTCACTCGGGCGAATAATTACATATTATTTATAAATATTTTCTTTTAATTTCCTCTGGTATCGAGGCAAAGCGCGGCATTGAATTCCGCCACTCAACTCGCAATGCCTAGAAAATCGGCGGATAGTGCAGAACGGAGTGTTTTAACACTAGTTACTAAGTGACACTGAAAAAACAACTATTATATATGACTTTAGCAAGCAGTTTTGAATCATCGAATAAAACTAACACGTAATGTTAACCAAATATAAGTTACCGTCTCTACAATTCTTACATAAAAATTTGACCTTCTAAAAGTAAATATATTTTCTCCATACAAAAGAAATTACTCAAATTGCTTATTAAGCGAGTTATTCAGTATAACTATAACCTTCGAATGATTGATCTACTAAATACCTTTCGCTACCAAATAAATGTTATTTTCTCGGAATTTTCTCACATATAATATGTTTGCTATATTTATATAAATTGTATAGAAATAGTTAAAGGTCGATATATTGACTCATGGCGCGTTCTTTGGAATTGTGAGTTATTTTACTTTGTCTCTTTTCTTTATATTTATTGTGAGGCGAATACTTTAGAATATTGTAAAGAATTCCATTGGTTTTTTTTCTTTTTTATTCATTTTACAGTATGAGCTATAATAATCATTGGTACAAAAAGAATTAAAAACATTTATTTTTTATGTCAAAAATTGATTGATTGTAGATCTGAATCTCATTTCTAACAATTTTATAAGTACAGTTCTACTGGAGGTGTTGATATCGCCTTATTCCCCCGAAACATCTCAACCTATTTATTTTTTTCTTAATTATTTAAAAATACAAAGAATTAGTAGGTACAGTACAGTAGTAATACACTTGAATATAATTAAAATAGAATTAAATAAGTTGTAACAAGCATATAAGAATTTCAACATAGCCCTATGAAAACGTATGGCTTAGTTTGTCTAGTCCCTATTAATATTGTTTAATGTGACAATCGGCAACTTTACAAGAGAGTCCGTCAAAGCTTAAAGTATACATTTTTAAATATATGGCCGTAGTTTAATATATATATAAAAAATGTTTAATAGTAAAGCTCTGTAGATTTTTATTAACCACGGCCGTACTGACTATACTATCTATTAGTTAACATATTTTCATAATGTGAAGTTATCCATGTTGGGTACATGGCGTACGTAGTGACTTATGACTTACTCGTCTTTGATATTTGTAATTTATCTTTGTTTTCTTAGAAAAATATAAGAAATATATGACGATATCAAGAATTTGACATATAAACTAAGAAATATTTACATAACATTACAATTCTATATTAGTCTTAGACTTCCTTAAGTAAACAGAGCTTGCGAGGCGTTGTTAGTATAATTTACAAATTACATATTAAGATTACTTTATGTTTTATCCTACATATAAGGAATAGGATACCCTTTTTTTTGCTTATGTTTTCTCCCACATGTAGCTGTAGGAAGGCGTAGGGTAGGCGGGCTTCTCCATTCTTTTCGGCCCGAATTCGAGACATTACGTGTCAAGTGATGGAGCTCAACGCCGTGGTTTGCGTAATTGTATTGCGTTGAAAATATTTCAAAATTAAATTTGACTTAAATTTAGTTTTGAAATGTTTGGAATATAGGCAGTTTACTTTCTTTTCATCACGTACAGACTAATTAAGTATTAACTTGAATATATTTTTTATTAGTTTCACATTGTAGTTGAGTGACAGAACTTAACTCCGCGATTTGTCTTGTAAACACTAACCTTACACCTAATTCAATATATAAACGAATTATAAAAAAAAATAAGTAAGCGTATATTGTAAATATTTTCTTTTCTAAGTATTATAAATTTTGCAAATGAAGTGTTTTTATATGTATTTTAAGTAAAAACTCCGTTATATAACGGCTTGTTGGTTATAATATGGTGACTTGAATAAAACAAAAACCGTTTACGTCTCAATTTCTTAAGGATTCACGGAAGCACGACTATTTGAATAAATAATATTGTTGTGACGTAGTTGCAAATGTGAATCACGTGGTTTTGGTAAAGATTTTGATTTTTAAATTAAATTCAGCTTCAAATATCGTTAATGTTGATAAGTTTGCTAAAAAAAGTAATGTTTATTTTAAAATTAAGTGTAGAGAAAATACACTATTCTTAGCATTTTTCTGGCTGCTTCAGATAAGGCTTATCTAATATTTCTTCCACCGGAATTCAAATGTCACAGTGCCGTGAGAAAACATTTTCTTTAAAATATTGTTATTTTCTTAATTTTGTTTAATACATGTATATTCATCGTGTGGTTTTAAATAGCACTCTTACATGGGTATATGTCAGGAGGTGGCCTGGCCTTCAGGAGTGATTGACTGATTATGTTATCGAAGTCAAGTAAACGGTTAATATACTAAATGAAAAGCTTAAACTTTAAATAGTGTCAACGTGAAGATCCATTACCATCCACTCCGTTCCCTTCGCATTTTAGAGACATTTTGAGTTGAGCAAAGGACACCAACACCGCGTTTCCATTTATAATTTTTTTCGTAGCTTCACTCTAATGTTTTGTCCCCGTATAGTAATGTAAAGACAGGAAAAGAGAATCTGTTATTAAGACTCTATTCTCCGTTTTCCGCTGTAATTTGAGACACTGCACGTATTACCAAATTATATACGAAAATAATTAATTCCTCTGTGTGGCGATCGTACCTGCGACCATTACGTTTACGTCGGCCTCTGTATTTTTACAAACATTTTTTATAATATCGCATTAATATCACCCTCCTAACAAATCTTTTTTTATAGGAACGACTTTAAATTAAAAAATATTTTCCAGTTCTAGTTAGAACCGTACATTGTATAAGTCGCTGCCATCTAAATCGCAATCTCTAGAATAGACATAATAGTGAAACACTACGTATCTTAGCATTCAAAATAAAAAAAATATACTTTAGAATATAAAACTTATATACATATGAATATAGCTCTTTCTAGCGAATGTATATTTGAAATAGATGGCCTTGGCTGTTTGCTTGGGGCTTAGGGCTTATGCCGTTTTAATTATCACAGACATACCCGCTTCTATACAATGACGTGTTTTTATTTAGCTTCATGTTATATTCCGCATATAGCAGGGTAGGCAGAGGGAATCCAGGTTATTTCCCACCCAACGAATTCTCAAGACATTGCATGTTGAGTGGTGGAACCGCGCTCTATTTTGTTACTAGAGCAAGGAAATGAGAATATTAAATAATTCAATCTCGAGTGGGGATCGAATCCAAAACTATCGTGCTTATAGTCGTACTCCATGTCACTGTGCCACGACGGCTTCAACTGCGACTGACGTCATATAATCATAAATTCACATTAGTATGATTGTGTGGAATTAAAAGCGCTTTCTATTTCCTTTATTAGTCGTGTATTTGTTTTCATGTACCTACCTACGTAGGTGTATTGATGGGAGTGGACGTGGGAGAAACAGTTGTTAGTTCTAAAATTAAATAACAATGATAAAATTTAGATGGATAACGGAATGACTGTATTCTCTTTTCACCAGAAACGTAAAATGTGAAAGAAAATATTTTATAGCAAGTGAATTATACACAAAACAAAAAAACTGACTGCATAAATTAAAAAAACTGACTGCATAAACTAAATTAATGTGAATACATTAATTTAGTTTATGCAGTCTTTTTTTTTTGTAGTCAGTATGACAGGATTGTCATCCTCGCGCCATCAAGACAAATTCAACGACGTATGTACCTGTCATTTATCAAAATCGATTCATTGGGTTAAAAGTTACAAGGGAACAAAGGAACGGACATACATATAAATACATAACCCTCCTTTTGGCCTTCGCCTGGAGTTAGGTAAATATAAGTATTTTTATGTTTTTCTATAACAGAAGTAGTGCTTGACCGCATAGTTAAGTAATTGTCTCAAAACTCGAAAGTTCATAATAATATTAACGATTGAACAAGAAGAAAAGAAATAAATATTGGTAAAACTATCCTCAAAAAAGTTATAAATACGACCTGCTCTAATACGATCTCATATAGAGTGGTATAAAAAAAACTTATTTCGGAGTGTCCCAGATCAGTAAGTGGCTCACCTGCAGGTCACCTACTTGCTATTCAATTTCGTTATACGCTTCAGATTACATAGAATATAGTATTTTAAAAATATTGCATCTACGAGTAGAAGATAATGCAATGGGAACGGAATGGTTGTGGGTTCGAATCGGCATTCGGGGGAACGATTATACTTAAATTATATAGATTTTAATGAGACCAGTCGTGGCACAGGGTGCTATAAGTGCGATTATAAATACCACAGGTTGTGAGTTCGATTCCCACTTGAGGAAATGACACATTTAATATTCAATATTTTAATTTCACTCTGATAACGCGCAATGCCACCAGAATTCGGTGAAAAGTTTCCCGAGTTCTCTCTCCCTACCCTGTTATGTGCGGGATACAGCATGAAGCTATAAAAAATATATAGATTTTTTCGCTCTAGTAAGATGATCACGGCATCGAATTCTACTAGTTACTACGCAATGTCTCGATTTATGCGAAAAAAGCGTCTCAACAAAAATACCTCTCTCTGTGCTCTACTGGAAGAAACTGACTGTACTGTAAAAATCAAGTATAATATTATAGTATTAATAGTATAGCACTTGCAGTTTTAGTAATGCAGGATAAGAAGAATTTACGGTGATATAATACTGTTCTCTCTACTTTTCAATTTTAGCTGATATTTTACGGTTATTGTAGAGAAAAGCTTTTATATATAAATATATTATAGAAAAATCTTTAAAAAATTCTATTAGGCTATTCTCGCATAGTGGACGTGGAGTGGATATTAACAGATGCCTACTTGGGTGAATTATTTATTTTCATTTCTCTGATCTCGCAAGACAAAGCGCGGTGCTGAGTTCCGTCACTCAAAAAGGAAATTCTTGAATTCGGACGGAAAACGGAGTATCTTGATGCTGCGTCACGACGGACAGATATTATAGATAGATAGACAGCATATATACATATATATGTACTTGTATAGTTCCTAAAAATTCTATGTTATACTTAATATTAAACAAAGTTTCTGTACGTAGTGGCAACGCGTGACCATGCATACCATTTACTTAATATTCGTTTGCGAGTTCCCTAAAGGCTGTAGTATAGAAACATTCCAAACGTCACGTTCTAACACTCGCCCTTGAACTTGATATCTTATGTAACAATGGAAATTGTATATTTCAAAGTTATTTATATAGTGCTTCATCTCGATTCGTAAACATTGGCGAAAGTGTCTTAATGACGTATAAGCTAGTGTTAAAACACTCTGTGTCCCACTTACCATCCAATTACCAAGACATTATGTGTTGAGTGGTAGAACTTAATGCACCATTTTCACTTGTTACCACAACAAAGACATGAAAATAAATAACTCTCCCGAATGGGAATCGAACCTACAACCATTACTTTTACTGTCACACGTTGTTCCACTATGCCATGATGAACTCATAACATTTTCTTACCATAATTTCAATAAAATTTCCAGGGGCTCACAAATGAATTTATGCAACGGCGGCACAGCTGCGATGACAGGATTAGTACCAAAGATACCCAACGGTTATGGGGACCAAAAGAAACCTATGGCATCCCTGACCCACTTGCCTAAACGCCCGCCAGTCGACATTGAGTTCTCGGACCTATCTTACTCAGTAAGTGAAGGAAGGAAGAGAGGTTACAAGGCTTTGCTCAAATGTATCAATGGAACGTTCAGGTCCAGCGAACTGACAGCTATAATGGGACCATCAGGCGCGGGGAAGAGCACCCTGATGAATATATTGGCTGGATACAAGTAAGTTTTTGGATTTATGTTGTTATTTGTGTTTTCAAGTGAATCACTTCAATCTTTGGTTTATGTTATAGAGATTTTTATATTATACGTAAATATTACCGTAAACGCGAGGATTGGGGGTCCGATTCCCACTCTAGGTAATTATATCTTCGGTCCGGTAAAAAGAACACCGGGGCGTTGACTTCCTTCACTTAACACGCAATTTCTCGAAAGTTAAAAGTAGGAAGCGGAGTGTCTTATGTGTTAAGGTTCCCTTTGGTTACCCTGCTACATACAAGACACAGCGTCATCGTCAAACTAACAATGCCATGAAGTAAATTCCTCCACAAAGTTCACTTGTTAACTATAAATTGCATGTACATAACTATATGTAATTAATTGTAAGATTAAAATCAAAGTGTAGACTCTGAAATGCAATTAAATCTAACAATATGCTAAAACCGTGAAGTCACATATTTCCCTCAAGATCAAGGATAATATTTCTTAGTTGAATGTTAATTAATCATTCTTTTGTCAGAATAAATAAGGTATGTTTATTACAATTAATTATAGCGTATTAAATGATATATTATATAATAAGGAATTTTTGAGGTGGTCGTGGTGTAGAAACAAAGCGGCATCTGACTGATGTTGTGATCGATTCCACTCGACGGACACTTATATATGCTCTGGTAACAAAACAAAGCGCGGCTCTCAGTCTCGAAAAGTAGATGGAAAGTGAAGAATGAAATGTCTTAACACTTAGTTCCGTCTGCTTACATTGCTAATGTGGGATACTATTATAAAAATATATAATACAGTGCGAGACTAAAAAAAAAAACAAAAATTTTAAAATGTAATTAAAAAATATCATAATTCTGTAAATAGTTCCTATTGAAAGACTAATGAAAACTTTCCTTGAAAATAAATAGATTTCTAACACAGTAATAATAAATGTGACGAGCGTTCCTCACGAAAGTCTATTTTAGTTCGTTAATTCCAAAGTTTATGTTTGCTCGATACAAGGGCGCCTATTGTTTATGTTAACTGCTATACTTATGGTAATACTCATTATTTCGGAGAATTTTTAGATTGTTAAGGAGCAGGTTAGAAAGATCAATTTAAAAATATATTTGAAAAGTGAGTTATTATTCCTTACTTTCGTTGGTTTTCGGTATGTAAATATATAAACATGTCTCAAGTATTGATACATGAAGATTTATTTTTATATTCGTTAGTTGGTATTTAGACGTACCTGGTTTACCTGGTTATTTTTGTCTTGGCGATAAAAATAGAGCAAAAGGTGATTTTAAATAAATATAAATTGACCGATTTATAATTTTGTTTTTACAGAACTTCAAACGTAAGCGGCTCAATACTCATAAATGGTAAGGAAAGAAACTTGAGACGATTTCGCAAGCTCTCGTGCTACATCATGCAGGACGACTGTCTGTTACCGCATTTAACTGTACGAGAAGCAATGAATGTGTCGGCCAATTTAAAACTTGGGAAAGACATGACAGTTACCGCAAAGAAAATAGTCATCGATGAAATATTGGAGATGTTGGGTCTAGTCGAAGCTGGTGATACTAGAACGATAAATCTTTCTGGAGGCCAAAAGAAGCGGCTATCTATAGCTTTAGAGTTAGTTAACAATCCGCCTGTGATGTTTTTTGATGAACCAACTTCAGGGTTGGACAGCTCTTCGTGTTTCCAATGTATATCTCTTTTAAAATCTTTGGCGAGAGGCGGTAGGACTATCATATGTACCATCCATCAACCATCTGCGCGGCTGTTTGAAATGTTCGACTTTTTGTACACGTTGGCTGAAGGACAATGTATATATCAAGGGTCGGTTAGTGGATTGGTGCCGTTCTTATCATCCATGGCATTGCATTGTCCGAGTTATCACAATCCTGCTGATTATGGTGAGTTAAAATTTAATGTAAAATAGTTTAATATTCTCCTTATTTAACATTTTCAATACTATTAATTTTACTTAGCCTGAAATTTCTACTTTTCAATGTAATTCAAGTTTATATGTATATGTATGTTTTATTTCTGTAGTTTTTGAAGTTGAAATACCAGATATATTTATTAGTAATACCATATTGAAAATTTTAAAAAAATATTACAAAACGACACGAACACCATTGAAAGATAAACAATTATAGTTAAAATACGTTTAGTCATGTTCAACCCAGGTTTTAGCGGCGCCTGTAAGTAATATATCTCCTGATATCCGATCTCTTTAGGGAGAAGGGTTTCCTTAACTGAAACCTGCCAGATTATTAGCTATTCGATCCTAAAGCGGAATATATATTCAAAATACCTTAAACGTTATTTTGCGTAAAATTTTACCGATTTTATAAAAGAAAAAGTATTATCAGTATTTTTTATAAAAATAATATTTTTTTACTCATTTACACTTTATTGCATACTAGCGGCTCGCCCACGGCTTCGCCCGCTTAAAATACATGATTATTGATTTAATAAGCAGAATTGATTGACAACTATAATGACTTTTAATATGATTTTTTAACGACATTATCGTCAAAGTATTTTTGATTGTTTTAAATAAAAAAATACGACCATTGTTGATATTTGATATTTATAAAATATACATAAAGCTAATTATTTATTACACGTATATATTTTTGTAACTTTATGTTCTTTTTACCTATATAATATACTCTGTTAAATGTGCTGATGTCAGTGAATAATTTAATTTACTCATTCAGAAACAGCCTTAAATGTTAAATTATTGATTTGAAGGATTCATAATATTCTTTGTAAAATAACTGTAATAATTGCATATTAACTCCTGTACAGTTTTTAAATTAGTTACATATATTATATGAACGAACCAACCAAAAAATCTTTGTATTTACTTGATATTTCTTTCAAGATCGTTCTTTATCTCTGTGTTGAATTAATTACGACTTCTTTCAAATGACGATAACTTTTTTTTTAATGAACCGATTTTGATGAACTAAACTTTAGTAGTTAAGTTGAGTTAAAACAAAGCAATTGGTGAAATTTTCAAGTAAATCGGTTCAGTACTTTCAGAGAAAAATGCGGACAAAAATATGTCGACAGACAGACAGACAGACAAACAATTCAAAAAAAATCTTTTTGCTTTCTATTATTCTTTTTAAGTGTCCCTCTATCCATTTCAGTCAAAATTACTAAATGTACAGACAAAATATTTTTACTGTCTTATTATATATAGAGATCACAAATAATAACACTGAATCTAAAGAAAAAAGAACAAGTGACGTACAAAAGGCTGTCTTATCGTTAATCAATGATTTCTTCTAGACAATTTTTGCGAAATTTGTGTAACAATATTGAGTGGTATAAATATATTATATTATTCATATCATGCTGTAAAAAAAATAATAATGATGTATATTTTTTTTCAGTTATGGAGGTAGCTACTGGTGAACATGGTGATTGGGTACATAAGCTTGTGATGGCGGTGAACAAAGGTAACTGCGGGCGTGGGCAATCATCAACTTCGTCGTCATCATCATCTGTGCCTCAAAACTGCAATTATAACAATCAGAGCAAGAATAATGTTAAGAAGGAAGCACTTGAGATTGTTATCGGTATGTTAAATATTATATAAATACTGATTAAACTTTCAAGACCGAGAAGTTTTAACTTATACCAGCTTCACGCTATATCCCGCACACAGCAGGGCAGGCAGAAGGAACTTTATGTTAAGATACTACGTCCCTCATTTTTCACCCAGTTCTGGAGGCATTGCGCATTGAATGGCGGAACTTTTCTTGAGTGTGTTACAACCAGTCGCGTTTACAGTCACACACTTGTGCTCCTGCGCTACGACTGGCCTTATCTTAATTTATAGAGTCTGTAAAAGAGATGATTATGGTTCCGATTCACTCGGAGGAATTAATTATTTTCATTTCTTTGCTCTGGTAACAACTACTTATTTTGTCATTTAACGCAGTATCTTAACATTCCGTTCTATCTGCCTCGTGCTATATAAAAGATTCAGCGTGAAGCAAAAAAAAACTATAACTCTGGTAAGAGTCTCTTTCTTTAAAAAGACTGATACCTAAAAAAATGTTTCTTCATTTGAAATGACTTACTCATTATTATATTTCACAGACAAACCAACATGCACTGTGATAGACATGTCCGAACCAACAGTCAACACCGAGAAACAGAATGCCGTTCCAAATACAACAAACCTCGCTCCAGTTACATGTACTACATCACTTTTAGACTCCAGCGAAAGTTTCACCAAAAAACCTCAAAAAGCTGGTTTTCCTACATCAGGATGGAAACAATTTTGGATTTTATTGAAGAGGACATTTAGAAGTATTCTACGAGATCAAATGCTAACGCACTTGAGACTGTGTTCCCATACCGTCGTTGGATTGTTAATCGGATTTTTGTATTACGATATCGGCCACGATGCTGCCAAGGTGATGAGCAATGCCGGGTGTTTATTCTTCACTGTGATGTTCACTATGTTCACGGCAATGATGCCTACTATTCTTACATGTAAGTTTGTCTTTCTTGTTTACTTTTCATACTACAAAGTATTATGGTGCGGTGCTGAGCTCTGCCACTCAACACGCAATGCCTCCAGAATTCGGCAGAAAGTCGGGAACAGAGTCTTAACACTAGGTTCCCTCTGTCTACCCTGTAGTATGCGGGATACAACGTGAAGTTGAAAAAAAATTAGTTTTAAATTTTAGTCTGGTGAAGTAACCGGATCTAATTCGATATTTTTATATTCGACCATTAATATATTCGCTATCATTTAAAGCTCTTCATAAATTATTTATTTTTGTAATATTTTTTTTACAGTCCCAACTGAGATGAGCGTGTTTGTGAGAGAGCATTTAAATTATTGGTATTCACTGAAAGCGTTCTACTTTGCGAAGACTATGGCAGATCTACCGTTTCAGGTACAATTTTTATTATTATTTTAATTATTATAAATTTGTTATATACAAATTTACAGGAATTATAAATATTTTACAACCAATGGTATACTAATATTTATTTAAATATCAAAAAAATATAAATATAAATAAAAAAAAATGTTTATTAAATTAAAAAGCATGCTGTGATAGATCGTTATTCTTTGCCATATACTTTAAAATAAAATTCATAACTATATTCTTACAACTTATTTACTTTCATTGTTTTATTCCAGACAAATTTAAATAATTCTAATAATTACACTTCCCATTTAATTCCAGATTGTCTTCAGTGGAGTGTACGTTATAATAGTGTACTTTATGACGGGACAACCGATGCAAACAGACAGAGTGCTGATGTTCACAACAATAAATGTACTAACAGCGCTCGTTTCACAATCTCTAGGCTTACTCATAGGAGCTGCCATGAAAATAGAAACTGGCGTTTATTTAGGACCAGTAACAACCATACCTATTGTTTTATTCTCCGGTTTCTTCGTAAATTTCAATGCTATACCAAGCTATCTTCAGTGGCTGACGTACTTAAGCTATGTGCGTTACGGTTTCGAAGGTGCAATGCTATCAGTTTACGGTTATGGTAGAGAAAAACTGCACTGTTCCGAAGCATATTGCCATTTTAGGACCCCCAGTTTATTTTTAAAGGAAATGACCATGGATCAGGCCAACTTTTGGGTGGATGTTGGAGCGTTGAGCGCATTCTTTGTATTTATTAGAGTAATCTCCTACTTAGTTTTAAGGTTCAAGTTGAAAATGATGCAGTAGAGCACAATTCGCTTTGTAATTTATCGGTGATATTTTTTTATTTCTCCCATTTTAACTACGGTTAGACACTGACGATGCTTAGTATTGATGGACGGACGGCGCAAATAGCTTGTATTATTTAATATGTATTAGAAATATTAATTTACAGTAATAATTAGGCATTACAAAAAAAAACAAGAAATTTGGTCTCGAGTACTGTATTTGTCTCAATTATTAATATTTATTTATCAATTAACAAAAACTTTCCTTAATTACTTTTTGTTCTTATATCATTGTCCAAGTTATTTATTAAGCTGTTAGAAGTAGGTTTAAAAAAATAACCTAGATTTCGAAATAAATAGCTTTATAGTAAGCAGTTCGACTCAGTCGGTATAGGGTTTATACGTAGTATTTTAAGGTTTACTAGTTCGGGCCCATGACTTAATTTCTAAGTGAATTAATGATATTATTTTTTTTATTTGTCATCACATTTGTAGGCTTTTCTACTATATTCGTACGCTTTGTTGATTTAGGAGTGATATAATACCTGTTCTCTGTCAAAATTACGTTATGTATGTACTATTTGTATGTATGTATGTATGTCCCATTTTTTGTATTGAGATTGTAATGAGAGTTGTACTAAAATTTTAGTTGTGTATTGTTTTATGATTATATTCTGTAAAAGTTGCATCACTGCGTTCTCTGTTTAAGGGTTATGCGTGTTATATAAATGGGTCGCCAGTGCAATAAATCTATTTGTAACTAGCATTACTTGTCATAATTTTTAAATAATCACATTTTAAAATAATATTTTTCCAAAATAGTACCTAATTGTTTTATATAATAGCAATAAAGTCTTTAGTGACTTAGAAAAACTTAGAAGAAAAAAAATGAGAGGGCTTTTAAAGAGATAAGTAAACGGTAGCTATGTGATGAACTTGATCTCAAAACCTTTATAATATTAGTATTTTTTATTGGAAAATTTAATTGAACTAACAAATACTCTGCATATTATGTATATATTAGTTATTTTGAATAAATGAATTGAAATCTTCATATTGATTTGAAAGATTGTGAACAGATTTTTTATGAGATTTTTGCTTATAATTATACCTAGTGATACTCGAAAATGTAATTTAGTGTTTAACTAACATTATTTTCTTTGTTTTACCTTATTTAATGTTAGTTAAGCGTTAATTGATTGTATTAACAAGAAATTCTATTTTCTTGAGCAGCAAAAATGTCAGTTGTGTCAGTCTGATGAAAGTCTTGTTTAGTTATTAAGTAAAGTTTTTGATTGAATAGTAATTTTGACAGAAAGCAAATTTTTAATACTTGGCTGGCGTACATATCTTTATCTACCCAATTTACATACTATGTTTAATTAGATACTTTATAGTATATACCTATCTTTCATTATGCTAAAGATTTTTGGTAATTCTCTAATGTCTAAATTAATTACCAGTATTTATTAATAATAATAATAAACGACTGTGATTTTTATATATAGAGTGTTTTATTTTAGTAATTACATGATTTTGAAGTAAAATATAATAGAAGAAACTAATCAATTATTATTTTGGCTTTTTTGCACTACGTAATATATTTTTTTACACAGTGTAAAACTTCTTTAAAATTTTTAAGCGGGAAACAACGTAATTTTATGATAATGATAATGTCATATAAAAACGTTGGTGAAAAATAACATACCTTTTTAAATTGAATTGAATTATTATGACTAAATTGTCTTTATTTTGTGTAATGTAAAAAAGAAGCTAGTTGTCATTTTTTTGTCTAAAAAATATATTTTTTTACTTAAATTACACAATAAATGGATATTCGCTTACCTAGATAGATCGCTTAGGCCGATCGTGCTTCTCTATCGCTTGTTCCGCGCTCTCGCTTGCACGCTCGCCTCATACTAAGCGTGACTCAAAAGTGACGTGAAGTCATGCTTAATCGCGCGGGCAATCGGCGTTTATCGATTTATAATACGTTTTTGACGTAATCAAAAACTATTCTTTTCTCTTAAAATCCGTATATGTCTGTCAATAAAAGTGGTAGTTGTAGATAGATAAACTCACTATCCAAGGCAATGAATATACAACTATTGTGTAATATTTTACCGTAGCCGTTGTTCAGGGGCACAAGACGTAAATTTTTTAGCACACGCATTTTACTTTGTGATTCTGTCTACAACAACCGATATTAAATTATGTCGGTTATGTAGTGTTAAAAATCTGCATAGAGTATACACTCTATTTGATGATTTATAACAATAAAATTGCAGTAAATTAGTAGTAGATGTTGATTTTTCTTTGTAAAAAAATAGAGTGAGCCCACATACTCGAATAATGCGGGTGAAGCTATCGGTAAGTTACATTACTGTGCGTGTTCTGGATTAAAACGTATTTATATGTCCATCATATATATGTGTTTGTTTAATCTATGAAGAATATTATAAATACTGAATAATCGATGGGTACCATTAATTCCTAACAATGATATGTAGAAACGCACGAGCACACACACAGTATGTATATTGTGGTGAAATTCGTAGTTAAAATTGAATACGTTATTTGAAAACTGGGGAAGTATTTTATTTTCAACACCCTATAGGTTTTGTATGAGGTGTGTGATTATCCATTTATTAAATTTAATAAACTATATATATATATTTTTCGATCAATGAAACAATATTTTTCAGTTAATATAATAAATATTAACGCAAGCTAAATTTAAACCGAAACTCACCTGTCTAATCTACTGTAATAAAAACCACGAGTTTGTTTACGTTTATTTCAAATAAACGCCATCTGTCGCCTAGAAAGAAGACTTAATAAAAAGTAATATAATATATCATTACTAGATGTCGCTAAACATTGTATTTTCAAATACATATTTTTATTCTATTACATTTTCTAGATGACCAACGTATATGAGGTAGTGTTTTTCGTTCCAAATTTTAATGGTCAAGTACTTCTAAAATGATGTCCAATTCATAAAAAAAAATTCTTGAAGCAAAATAAAGAAGCGACGAGCTTCCGGAACAAATTCTACAATCACAGTGGCGACTCAATTTAAAAATTGAGCAGAGCAAGAAATTATGAAAAAAATAATTATAAAGAATTCAAAATAAAAAAAAAATTACTACGTTTTACTTTATATAAAATTATTTTTTAGTTTTAAGTTCGTTGTTTGAAGTCAGCTTTTTTTTGTTTTTTTTTTATCAGCTTCACGCTGTATCCCGCACACAGCAGGGTAGGCAGAGGGAACTTAGTGTTAAGACACTTCGTTCCCCACTTTCTGCCGAATTCTGGAGGCATTGCGTGTTGAGTGGCAGAACTCAACGCCGCGCTTAACGTCGACACCAGAGCGAAGAAATGGAAATATAAATTTAAGTAAATATTTCATCTCTTCGAGTGGGGATCGAACCCACAACTAGTCCTTTTTACAGTCACACCTCGTGCCGCTGCGCCACGACTGGCCTCTTTTTCTTCTTCTTCTTCTTTTTGTTTAAAATAAATTTATTTTATGATTTAAAGTGATGGGTAGACCTTAAACGGATGCTTCTCAAACGAGTAAACATTAGTTGTCTTATGTAAAACTTCAATCTCAATTAGTTATTATTTTTGTGTAAACTAACATTTTGATATAATATATTGACAGGACATACATAAAAAATATTCGGGTGAGTTGAGAACATCCTCTTTTTTCAAAGTTAGTTGAAGAGATGAGGATACTCACTTCTGACACCCATTTTAACAATGTTTTCCTTGTAACTATTGCAGTATAATTATATTTTTTACCAAAAAAAAAACCACATGTTCAATTTCAACTGGATCTCATAATCAGAACGTAACTAAACTTATAAAGAATCATCTATATCTATCTCAGTTATTATGCCATTTGTCTTGTCTTATGTAAATTTAAGACCTATGTGATTTTCTCACAAATATCATTGTCAAAAATGGACCAAAAAAGGGAACCACACGGGAAGCACTGGCTTTTAAATGAAAAGTTCTGAGGTAACAAAAAAAAAGTCCAATTGATTATGGAACAACAGGCTATTCATGGAACAACATATCGGCGAACGTCCTCCACTGCTTGCATGCACGTACAGACTCATTTGGCGACTTTTTTTATTTTAACCTACCTCGTAATATTCATACAATCCAGGAAACATTTTAAAGGATAGCACATATCATCGCAAAGTAGAGAAGGCCCGAATAACAACGCAACGATGTAACAATAATACACATCAAGAGGTAACCTGGTGCACTCCGTTCTCCACTTTCCGCCGAATTCTGGAGGCATTGCGTGTTCAGTTCCGCCGAACTCAACGCCGCGCTTTGTCTTGACACCAGAGCGAAGAAAACTTTGTTCTCCTGAACCACGACTGGCTTCAAAAAATGATAGAAAAAATATATATTATATTATATCTATTATAGGTAAATCTATTAAAGGTTTAGGTTTAGATGTCATTCTATTACAAATAATAAAATATTTGAGTGAGTAAGAGTCGCAACCTAAGATAATTTTTTTTTATATTATCATTCAGATCTTATTTATTCTTCTTACATTTATTTTTAATGCCGGTCTACTTTTATGCACGTTCTACACTTCGCTATTGTAATATTGTTGTTCTTGTTTTTTTTTGTTTTTGTTGCAAATGTAAAATTCGTTTTTCCATCCTTGCGTGCCTTATTTTCTTTTGTTTCTATATTGTAACTACTAAATACGCCAAAGAAAAGCTAAAAAGGCTAATCTGTTTGAACAATTTGCTTCTTTATACTAATAAAGCCACCGGCAAGTAATCGAGTTATTAAAAGATGAATGATTTTATTAGTTTCACAATATAATACGTATAAAGAACAAACCGCTTTCTACTCAATTTCATCGATTATTTTGGGCTCCACTAACTTCGTAATAAGTTTTACAAACTGAAACTCGTCGACACAAAATATAAAAGGAAAATTTTATTATTATTTTAAATTGCTTGTATTGTACTGTTAACTATTGCTTCAAAAGGAGGGTTATGTTTTTAGAGGACGCACAATATTTTAACACGGCAATGTTCGGTGGACATGCAACTATGTAATAAAATCTAAGAAACTTTTGACCAACTTGTAATAAATATATCAACGTGAAACGTGCCAGTGATAAGTTGCTTTGGTGACAATACAACACTATGGTGTCGTTGAGTTGGTGTGATGATGCATCCAGGAACTGGCTAGTGGAACTCTTCGGATTATGTAAGCCACGCGAGTTTAGGCGCATATATATATTTTTACTTCAAGCACGTTCTTTATTTGGTGCAGAATAGAGTATTTTTTTGAGCATCTGTCAATCAAAAAGGCAGACCAATCAAATATCTGAATCAATTACAACATAATTATAATCATTCCTTTGATTGGGGCTCGATCCTACAACCTTTTTGTTGACAGTCATTTGCTTTCCGACTCTTGACTTCCGACTGCACCATGTATGTAGTTATATATTCCACAAAAAGGCGTAATCCATTCCATTATCGAGAGTAGATTTGTGAATGAAAATGATAGAAATTTATCTTTCAATTTTTCACCAATTCCCCAATGAATTTGATCTCTCCATATTTTGCATAAATCGTATGAATTGAGTGCAGATTTTCTCTGTTAGAAACCTATTTTGTCTGTAAAAAAGAATGTTGATCTCAGCGGCTGTCGGCCGTCGGCTTTCTAATTTAATAGCGATTATAGTAGGTTTAATCAGTAAGAGTCTGGAAAGTTTTATTTGTAATATTAAGATTTGTTTAGTGCAGCGTTAAAAACCTTTTTCTTTTTTTTAAGCCTCTTAAGTAATAAAGGAAAATCAGTTAAGATAAAAAAGGAAAGGTTATATATCTAAATCAAATTAAGACTACAAAAGCTTGAAGTTTCTATAATTTATTAAAAGAAGTCGACTTTTCAATCTCGATTAGCGATAGTAGATTGCGTCCTAATTATCTTGGAAAAGTTAAGCGGAATTTTTTTTAGAGTACTGTTTTTAAAAAAATAAGAAAATTTGTTTTATTATTGAGACCAGTCGTAGCCAGTCACACATGTGTGCTTGTTAACGCGACCGGCTGTGGGTTCGATTCCCACTCGAGGAAATTAAATATTTAATGTTTTCATTTCTTCGCTGTGGTGTCGAGGCAAAGTGCGGCGTTAAGTTCCGTTACTAAACACCCAATGCCTCCAAAATTTGGGGGTAAATGGAGAACGGAGTGTCTTGCTTATATGGGGAACGGAGTGTCTTGCTTTCCTGCTGTTTAAAATGTTAACGCTGATTGGCTCCTGTGTGGTTTCTTCCTCCTGGGATGAGTGTCATTTGCTATGATTATGATAATCCGTTACGGTCCGTTACCGTCTTACCAGGACGTTTGGCTGCAGCCGGCAACCACCTTGTTGTGGACCGCATCAAAGGGCTGGGCTTGATGGTCTCCAAGTCCAGAACTGTTGCATAATACAGGCATAAAATAAAGACAAAATTAAATAATAGATTTGTTATGTAATGGTCACTTAAAATGTGCAATAACGGTTGCCTCCAAAGCTTCTGAATTCCTTTCTTAAATTTACCAAATTTAATACGATTGTACTAATGTCGCCTAGTACTTATTTCTTTTAGTAGATCATATAGAGGTATATATAATAATTAATAAATAATCATAAAAAATATATACTGAACACTTTATATCTAATATCGATACAAACTTAGCTATGTTTTTGTATGAACCATTTTTTTGTATTAACTCACTAGAAATTGATGAATCTATTTGCAGAGTAGCTCAAGTTAGAAGTTTCACGGCGTAATAAATTTTGCTGAGATAAAAAAGTTTTAAATTTAAACGTTCAAAAAATCGATGAAAGTTTATTTATTGAAGTAATTAGAGATAGATTTACAGTTACTGGTTTCAAATATTTTTAGCTGAACATTTGATAAGTGTTATCATGCATCTATATATTGAAGCGAATTAAGAAGTGCTTCTTTGGAGTTAGAACACTTCATGTTGTAGTTTAGAGGCATACTGTGCTAAGGAGCAGTTCTCTTAACATAATTATTATTTATTACGATAACGAGGCCCAAGAAACAAAATTATTTTAACAATTCATTTAAGCATACATACAAGCTATCTGTGGCGCAGTGGAATGTATAGCGTCTAAGAACAGAATTAAGTTTCGGAAATTTGAAAAAAAAAAACAATCCTGATGTTGCTTGCTATGCTCGTACCAGACAAGACAATATTTTTTTTTAGTTTCTCGCTGTATGCCGCACACAGCAGGGTGGCAGAGATAACCTATTAATCTCTTGTTCAGACACTTTAGTGCCTATTAAAGCACTTCCATTCCCCATCTTCTGCTGAATTCTCAAGACATTGTGTATTGAATGGCGAAACTTACCGCCGCGCATTGTCTCATTACTAGGCGAGGAAACGAAAATATTGAATATTTCATTCCATCTTTCATCTCCAGAGTTGGAATCGAATCTACAACCACCACGTTTATAGTGAGATACGATTTCAAAAAATCTATTAGAAAAATCACTTTGTTATCTACAGTTCTTTTTTCAAAAAGCAGATTAAGCTCTGTGACAAATATAAGTGCTGTGGATTTAACTTTTTGTAACCTTTAGAAGTTACAGGCATCTCGTACATCATAATGAGAGATTTATAGGTAAATATAATATTATGACTTCACTAATTTATAATAGTATAATGACAATAATAACACGTGAAACGGAAATGATGATTAAATATTATATTTCTATAGAGATTACTTTGTTAATCGACTTCAAAAGTAAAGAGGTATTCAGTTTGACGAGTACATGTTGCTGTTTTGTCTCTAGGAATATATTGTGACGTACGTCATTGAGGAATTTAGACAGTGAAATTGTTGCCTTTTTAATTTGCAAGCCAAACCCTATCCAGTGTTGATGCATTAGCGAACATCACTACTATAGGCATTGGTTTTTCAGAATCTACCTAAACGATATGGCGTCTTTATGCTGGAAGAAGAAAAATTGGGCAACACTAAATGTTTACCTCTCAACCCAGTAATGCTTGTAAAAACAATATCTTCAGATTTTTTTTCTGACATATCATGAAATAATATAGCTTTATGCCTACTTTTTTTCTCCTACCCATCTGTTTCAGTATCAAGAAATTCAATTTGACGCTGCAAAGTGCTTAAGAGGGAACGGAAGTCGGAATGAAACGGACTCTTAATAGGAACGAAGTGACTTCCTCGTGTTAACTAGGTTTCCGGGTTCCCTCTGCTCACCCTGTTATGTGCAAGTAACAACATGAAGCTAAAAAAATCAATAACTCATCTACGAAAATTTCACAATTTTTCTTATATATATTGTTGACCTTCCTGAAACTTACAATTAATTTAGAATGAACGTTCACTTAGTATCTATATAGATTGTTTCCGTACCCTATATTTTATGAAAGTACACACAAACAAAAGTTTCTTAAAACAAAAAGGCGGAAAGAGTGGAAATGGAAGTGATAAATTACTTTGTTTAACCACAGATACATGTAAAACTATTAAAAACTATATACATATATTTAAAAATCAGTTTTAGGCACTCGGAGAAATGAATTATTATCATTTTTCCGCCCTGCAAATAGAGACCGCGGCCTTAAGTTCTACCACTCAACTCAACTCACAGTGTCTGGAATTTTGGCGAAAAACAAGTTACGAACGAAGAAAGTGGAGAAAAGAGTATCTTTACACTAGGTTTCCTCTACCTAACCTGCGGAACATAGCATAAAGCTAAATAAAAAATAAAATAATAATAATACATAATGTAGAATACTTTATTATAGTAGCACCTAGTGTTACAGTTTAACTTTTCCAAGTATAGCATACGAAATGTATAAATAGACGTTTAAAACTTTTAAAGATACACGAAGACGAGAGCGTCGTTGCATCATGACCTTTGATAAAGTAAATAGTTTTTTTATTTTTCACTGGGAACTAAAAAGTAGGAAAGTGCGAGTGTTGCACTTACATACGGGTTCTGCAGAAAAGATGTAAATAATGCTAAACGGCAGTTTTGCATTTAATTCCCACTAGGGGGAATTGTTAATATTATATTCTCTTTCACTGTGAAATAAAAAAAGAGCGCGTAATGCCTCGTGGAGAACGAAATGTCTTTTAAGATTCTCTCAAGATGAATTCTTTGAGATTCCGCATAAAACAAAGGATCAACCGGATCCTCTGAGACATTGCATGTTGAGTGAAATTGTGGAACTCAACGCTGCGTTTCCTTTTGTCATAATAGCGAGAAAATAATTCATTATCTCGATTTCCATCCATGAACAAATATGAATTGTGTTAACAATATGGTCAGAAACTATGAACGCAAGTGTAGGCTTCAAAGGTCCTTTTATAATGTACATTCATATAAAATATAAAATCTTCAGAGGTCGTCATGGCTAAGCGACACAACGTCTTACAGTTTCCGTGACAGATGTGCGTTTGACTCCCACTCGTGGTAATTAATAGTTTCATTTCTTTGCTCTGGTAATAAGACAAATCGTGGTGTTAAATTCCGCCTTACACGCAATGTCTCTAAAATTGGGCAGTGCATAGGGAACGGAGTATCCTAGCACTCCGTCCTCTGCTATATGCGGGATACAGCGTGAAGCGAAAAATAATCTATGAGTAGTTTTCTAGTCATTTTAACAGAACCCTAACTAGTCTCGCTCATCAACGTAAATAAGAAAAGTCCGTGTCACTTATAAGCTTTTTATTTTATTTTGTTTCTCTAACATTTATGCCTTGCACTTATTATAAACATAAAGTGTGTATTTTATTGTAAAAATATACAAATGTGGGTCGTTTTTTTTCGACTTGTGGAAAATCTTGTTTGTTCTATCTTCTTGTTCAGGTATTTCGAGAAATACTCTCTTAGTGTCCAAAAATTGATTTTGAGCCACAAGTCACTCGGTCAAGTAGTGATAGGATTTTTTTGTTATTCAAAGTAATATTTTTTGAAAATTTTGATTTTAAGAGAATAGAATGCTAAATAAAAAACAGAATTTTAGCACAACGGTCATCGTAGCGCAGCGGAACAGTTGGATCACTGTAATCGCGACCGTTGTGGGTTCCACTCAGGGAAATGAGTTATTTTTATTACCTCGCTCTGGTAACAAGACCGCCACCGCCACTCAACACGCAGCGTCTCAAAAATTGGGAAACATCGTCAGGGAAATATAGTAGTATCTAAAAAAAAAATTCTTACCTATCTTGCAAAATGTGACAAATACGTGCACATAAAAGGAAAGGAACAATTTAATATTCGATCAACTTCAATTGATAGATTCCCTATTCATGATACGTACAAAGATATTGGATAATAGACTCGCTAGTACTGTCAATATGAAAATAGGCGATTTGCTTTTTATACTACGCTTATATTGAATGGATGACTAGCCTACTGACATTTGATATTAGATTCTTTGAAAGGTTTCATATATTCAATTATTCTTTAGTATATTATATATAGTATAGTAATATTCGGGTGAAATAAATATGGCGCAATGGGATAACGTCTTGCTGTCAACAATATGGCTGTAGGTTCGGTTCGCAAACGGGAATATTAAATATTTTCATTTACACGTTCTAGTAAGACCGAGTACGAGGTTGGGCTCCGCTACTCCACTTCGTATCTGACATCCCAAACACCTTTAAAAATATTATTTAATAAACAATGCGTTGGGCTCCTAATGTATTTAGTGGTTAGGCTATCCGTTCATAGTTGTGATCGTGAATAATCCAAAATCTTATAGACATTCAGAGGTTCAGTGTTAAGAAAATTATATTTAAAACCCATGAGGTTTATTACATAAACCATTTTTGTTTGCCATCAGAAGTGTGTAAGTAACTGAAACTCGACAATATTACTTTGTCATAACTCGAAGCTCTTCTGAAGAAAAATCAAGAGCACACCCTATCTTTCTCTCTACTATAACTGCAAGTTATAATAAAGGAAGAAAGAGCAAGGGCACCGCCCCGGCCCTACACCGTCAGTTCCTACCAGACTGTGGCTGCAACAGTCTTATTAAACCATTCGGAACGTTTGTGTGTGATCTTTCTGAAGATACTTGTTACACTTGTTTATATTAAGATTATATTAGAATGGTGATTCGTGATGTTGATTACTTTGTGAGATCAATATAAGCGCTACTACATAAACTAGAGATCCAGGACATAAAATAGCACCACACATCCGTATGAGACGGGCGGATACTACTACATACACCGGAGCTGGGACATAAAATAGCATCACACACCTACTAGTCGTATAAAATAAATAAATAAAATAAAATAGCCTTTATTGCTGTTTCTTTTTTACAATTAATAAACATTAATAATATGCCTACTTTCTATAACTAAATTATTATTTTTTAAATTGTAATTGGATCGGCAACTGGATGTTTGTGTATAACAGCTTGTCTGTTGACAAAGGTCTCCTCTAAAGAGTTCCATGTTTGCCTGTCTCTTGCTACACGGGTCTATACCGGACCAGCTACTTTTTTTATGTCGTCTTCCCATCTTTTCGGTTGTCTGCCTTTATTTCGTTTGCTATTATTTCTTGGGTACCATTCTGTAATTAACTTAGTCCA
The DNA here is from genome assembly GCA_013403705.1 of Heliconius hermathena. NCBI lineage: Eukaryota > Metazoa > Arthropoda > Insecta > Lepidoptera > Nymphalidae > Heliconius > Heliconius hermathena. Next base: position 187,293 of record JAAIXJ010000165.1, read on the forward strand.
TTTCTCTGTATTTTCTCTTAACATATGTCCTGTCCAACGCCATTTAAGTTGTCTGTAGACTGTGTGTACATTTTTAAAATTTGTTTTCTGTTTGATTTCTTGTAAATTTACTCTGTCTTTTCTTTTTATACCTAGCACACTCCGTTCCTTTGCATTTTGGCAGACTTTTAATTTGCTCTCTTGTATTTCTGTCAACGCCCAAGTCTGGCAACCGTATAGTAAGCACGGCATAATGCATGTTTCATATAGCTTCCTCTTTGCTTTCATTGGCATATCTTTATCCTTCATTATTTCCCGAAGCGACCAAAATCGTTTCCAAGAATTCGTTATCCTTCGTTCTATTTCCTTTTTCATACCATCATCTGTAGATATCAGTTGGCCCAAATATAGTCGTATACCAAGTCGTAAAAGTAGTATACAATATATCAATGACCAACGCCATACAAGCATAGCTTACGTATCGCGAGCGTACTGCGAGACGGCATCAGCCACGACATAGTTAATGTCGCTATAACAGTTCGCATAAGCCCATCACGTCAGCCTTCGCAACGTCAAGCAACATTCAATATTATAATAATGGTGAAAGATCACTTTGATCCACAATATGTATCGCTCCTACACGTATATTGCCTTTATAAGAAATTCGGTCCTAAAAGATCGTGCCATCATAGGCTTCGAATTATTATATAATATTTATTATACATTTGGTACGAGTCTTTATGTGCATCATATATATCAGTACCGTAGTACTTGACAGTTTGACTCGACCGCTGCCTTCCGAGTTTTGCTCCCACTATATATACTAGATGACAGTTGCTACACTCGGGACCCCAATACATGAACTAGTAAAAATCAATATGATATTAAAAATATACAGATTGTATTGATTATAATTTATTATGTTATTTATGTGTATTGCCATGCATATTTTATTTTAATTATTATAATATTTTATTTATTTATTTATTTTACAACTTATATCCAAGGTACATACTGTTTCCAACTTGTAATGTCTGAAGAGAGAAATGGAATGAAGTGTTTTAACACTAGGCGTCTTCTACTATGTTATAAGCGGGAGATGCTACGATCTAAAAAGCTATTATATAGTTATAGGGACAGTAAAATATCAATCGTGGCGCATGGTCACAAGCGTGTGACTGTAAATGAGACAGGTTGTGGTTGTGTTCAATTACCACTTGAAGAAAATGAAAAATTTGAGATTTTAATTTCTTCACTCTGGTGACGAGGCAAAACGCTGCTTTGAGTTCGGCGGAAAATGGGGAACGGAGTGTCTTGACACTAGCTTCCCTCTGCCAACCTTGTTGTATGCGGGATACAGTATGAAGCTAAAAAAAACTTACATACAGGCTTTTTGTTCAGATCTTAAACCTAATATTGTAGTCAAAATCTAAGAAGTTTCACAATTTCCTTTGACGTGTTCCGCTACGAGTTTTCTTATCAGAATACGCGATGCATCGAATACAAAATACCGATTACGTATTCAAAATATAACAAGCGGAGATGTACTCAATACGTTCACAATTGAAGAAAATACATAGTTATATGAAATGTACTTAGATTTATGGGGCAGATCTATACCATTATTATAAAAGTTTTTAAGAAATAAAACAATTTTTCAAAGATTTTTTTGTTTGAGAGATTATTTTAATTTTATAAATCTTTTTTTGCTCCACGCCTTTTTTGCTTAGGCAGAGGGAACTTAGAGTTAAGACACTCCGTTCCCCATGATACGCCCAACTTTTCCAGACATTGAGTTGCGGAACTGAACGCGGCCGTTTGTCTACCGGAGCAGGGAGTTGGAAATAATTTAAATATCCATGGGATATCCCACGATACCACAACCATAGCTTTTACAGTCATCCATTGGTCGCAAAGATAATATTGATAATTATTTTTAAATGATCAACTCAAATGATAAGAGAGGAAAAAGAGGATGTAATTTTTCCTTTCGAGAACACAATGTCGATGATAATCACATAAAAATCCCGTGGAACTCTTAGAAGGAATACAAAGCAGCCTTCAAGGCTTCATCATTCATCAACGAGATGTACAAAAAATAACCGTGAGAGGATATAACTCATATCCGGTCTCATTAGAATTATGGACAAAGCATTTTTAAAATTTTATAAGTAATTGTGTGTCCATAATGCATTCTTAGCCAATTCTCTTTGGAATAAAATTAAAAGAATCTTTGTTACCTATTTTTTATTTACCAATTAAATACAATAAACCTGTATGCACGTTAAAGCTGTTTACATAGCAGAGGGGACCCAGTGTTCCGTTCCTCACTTTCCGTAAAATTTTTGAAATATTGCGTATTGAGTAGCGGAAAACTCAACACCGCGCTTTGTCTACCAGGAAGGAGGAAAAATTGAGGAAAAATTAAAAAAAAAATGTAATCCTTCCCTCGACTGGTGATCCAACCCATAAACATTACATTATATCTTAAAAAAATAATTTAACATTATACTAATTCAAAAAATAACAAGTCTAACATTTGTTTTGAACAGTGAGATTTGTTCGTACCAACAACGGAAAATCGACCTTTTGCTCCGGTGTCCGATCCTGCATCTTAATAAGACTGAAGGTTACCTGATGTGGAAATAAAATATGATATTATGTTAGATATGTTGCGGTTCCACGTATTTTTGGAGTTTATAGAGAAGACGGGTGATGAATTAAAATTTTGATATGAATTTTGTACGTATAATCCATCAAAAAGAAGGATCCTTTTTGATGGTTTATACGTTTGTTTCGTAGTATTTTTTATTTTTAAATTAAAAATTCTAAACTGAAGTTTAGCTTAATTTATAATGAAGATAAATTCTTATTATTAATGAGGACACTTTGTTCCCCACTACACCACTACACCCAAATTGAGTGGCGGTGTTCAGCGGGAAATGAAAATAATTCAGTGGGAATCATGTGGGGATCCAAACCATGATCGTATCATCATAGGAATTAAACTTAAAATGGTTTCGTTGGGTCTTGTCTGATCAGATCGAACTGATCTGATGAATTCCATACCTCATCAATGTGTGGAGTAATTTTTTACTGGTCTACCTAGTCCGTTCAATATGTGAGACAAGAAAACATAATATGGCAAAGTCAAATAAGTATAATAAACATCTTAAAGTTTCCTCTGTTGGTCTATATTTATTTAAAATTTAAGTTATTATCTAGCGTGTCTTGTGAAGTATCATGGGTTATGGGCTATATTAATTCACGTTATCCTTTTACAGTGGATAATTGTACTAAAGTTATCTCCCGTACTTAGAATTTTTCATATTTCATACAGAACTCTTTTTTGTTAGTTTCTGATCATGCGGGCGAAGCCGCCGTTAAAGATAGTGAAATATTCTATGCTTAATAATAATATACTTATATGACATACATACACAGAAGTAAATAAATAATTCAAAGCTTAGCTTCTACTGTAGCTTGAGCTTTAGTCTCGCTACATATTTCACGTGCGCCGTACAGACGTATCCCCGATGTGTCTTTAAGCGGTCGCTTTTAAAAGTCACTATTTGTACAAAGCTCAGCTAGAAAACATGTATTTTTGTTGCGATAGGGTAATTTGGTTTAGCTAGTAGTAGTAGGAATGTAGTGTAGTGTACTTTTTTAAATTTTACGTTGTATCGTGCATATAGCGGAGCAGGCAGAGGGAACGTAGTGTTAATATACTCCTTTCTCCACTTTCCGCCTAATTTTCGAGACATAATGTTTTGATTGGTGGAAACCAACGCAGCTACTTTGATTCTACCAAATGAGACTCGAACCCATAATCGTCACGTTAAAGAAAAATCACAGAAACATCAAAACATTCTAAGATATTCTACGATCATTCTACGACGGTATACGTTCGACCCATTTTCGAATAAATGAACGTATTTTAGTAACGTTAGTATCAGCAACAAATATAAATTTGTCCTCCCCTATCTATCGGTCACACTAAATCTTGTACCACCGAGTGTTTCCAAGGAAATTGTAGAAATGTATATGTCCTTGGGGTGCTGTTATCGAATTATTTAAGCACATTAAGAATTGACTGTTTGGTCTTTTTAAGGTTCCGTACGGTAAAAACCCTCATAGGTGCTCCGAGAGACCTGAGTCTACGGCCCCTTCTGTCTCTCTTTCTATGAAATATCTATAAATTTTACCATTTTAGATTTTTTTCTTTATTGGACTGCAAGTTTTATATAAAGTAGGCGAATTTCATATAAAATGTAGCATAATCGATACACATAAACGTTAGTACCTTTTGATTGCGTTGACTTAGCAGTTTGCTCTTTTTGTTCTTCAACTGACCTGAATATTTGATATTAATTTCACATCGATACATCCACGCGATTTCGCGATAAATGCTTGACAAACGGACAAGCGGACACCAAAGTGATCCTTTAAGGGTTCCGTTCTTACCTTTTGAAGTACGGAACCATAAAAATCATTACAAACTTTGTAATGTTATTTTTCAAATTTGAACTTATAAGTAAATGAAGTATCATTTCATCCAAATAAGTGTATAGGTCCGCAAATAAAATATTGTCAACTTCAAAATGTAATTCCGGATGACATAAAAAAATATTATGTTATTTCGGCCATACTTTCTATATAGCTATTAACGCGGTCATGAGTTCAATTCCCCCTCGGAAGAATGGTTATATTTCGTTTATTTTTGAGCTCTGGGAGAGGATGCGCGGCGTTTAGTCTTCCGCTACTCAACATGCAACGACTTGAAAATGGGGGGTAAAATGGGGAACGAAGTACCTTAATAGCAAGTTCCCTTTGTTTACATTAAGCTATAATGACACTCACAATTTTTATTCAGCATTTACCATTTTTTTTAATATTTTCAAAGTGTTATCACGTACCAAAAAAAAATATTTATATATGTTTTAGAAAAGAATGTATTGAGCTCAGTCGTGGCTGTGAAATTAACTGGTTGTGGGTTCGGCCCCACTCAGAATGAAATATTTATTTAAATTTAAATTTTAATTTCTTAGCTTTGATGTAGAGGCAAAGCGCGACGTCGAGTTCCGCCACTCAACACGTAATGCCTTCAAAAGTCGGCGAAATTGGGGAACGGAGTGTTAACGGAACACAAGGTTCCCTCTGCCTACCCTGCTGCGTACGGGATACAGCGTGAAGCTGATTTATTTTTATTTATGTGTAATATAAAAGTTTAACAATTTACATATTTATACTATAAATATATAAATAAATCTAAAAATGCAGTACGAAACAATATATGAAGAGTTTATTATTATATCTTGGCTAAACGCTTGTTATTCTGCTGGGTATCGCGTGGCTAAGCTCAGGATTACAACGAATATGCAAAGGGAATTGCTGAGAGATAAGGCTAATGGTTGTGATACAGATGCTCGAGGCACGAAAGATGTTCGTACTGTTAAAACAGTCTACCTTTATAAGATAGAGTAGCCATTGTCTTTTATTTATTGCAACTTCAGAAAAATGGAGAATAGTCCATCATGGCGCAGTGCGATAGCATCTGACTCAAAACGCAATGGTTATGAGTTTACTGGGACCAAACCCAACACCAATCGGGGAAATGTTCTATTTTTTATTTTTTTTAAATTATTTTTTTCATTTCCTCACTCTGGTAACAAGATAAAGCGCGGCGTTAAGTTCAGTCGTTATTTAACAACTCAACGCGCAAAGTAAAAAATTGGGCGGAATTCAGAAAACGAACACATTGTTTCCACCCTATTACTACGTTAACTCAGCTTACATTGCTAAATTATGGATACGGCGTGAAAATAAAATAAGATGAGAAATGTAATATTCATCGAGGGAAATGATAATAATTACTTAATTATTATAACACCCTGGGTGAGATTCGAACCCACAACCGTCGCGATTACAGTCATACGCCATTCCACTGCACCACGATGGCGTCAAATAATAATAGAATAATTAAAAAAAATAATACAAATGTCCGTAATTAAAAGGTTCTCTTGTAATTTATAGTTTAAATTCAGATAATTCTTTATTTCAGGACCAATTGTAAGTTTCATAGCAGCCGCAATATATCACTCGGGAGATAAAAACTGTTCTATTAAAAGGTAAAAGTGTCGTTTCAAAGGATTTAAATGACGTCGTATTTTAAGATTGCTTTATTTCTTTTGCTTTTTGTGTAAAATAAAAAATGGAAGGTGTGACTAGCTTTGACCCGCGGCTTCGACACGTGACACGTGACTCATTGATTCTAGCTGTACGAGGTGTGTTTAACCGTAGCATATAGCCGTATTATCTTACTAATATTATTAGCGTAAACGTTTTGTTTACATTTTTGGGGCATTTCGTGCCTTGTTATCAGAGAAAATGAAAATATTAAATATTTCTTTCCCCAAGTGGGTTATCGAACCCACATTCGTCGCGTATACAATGACACGTCTTTGTCTCTACCACAAAATGCTAACATCAATTGTAGCCTATATCTTATTCTCATATAAAGGCTGTACATTTCTGTAAAGTTTCGTATAAATTCGTTCAGTAGCTTTTGTGTATAACAACGGGCTCCGAAAGATGAAAATAATTTAATTTCCCCGTAACGTGAAACAACGCTTTATAGTACTAATACTGGAAAGGTTTAGGTAAATGTGGTCATTGCGGCTCCATTGACGTCACAAAGTACTTAAGACTTAAGTAATAATGTTTGATAATATTGTGTCTACTAATTTTAATGTGTTGGTTGTGGGTTCGATGCTAAGCGTTCGGTTTGTGACTCATCTAGCCCGTTCCTTGTTAATTGTAATTACTTCTTACTTTTAATCAATTTGTATAATTTAAGTACAAAACTAATTTAAATTAAAAAATGTAAACAAATTTTCATTTTGGAAAAAAAATCAACGAATTTCTTCATTGTAACATAGAACATTCTTTGTATTAGTGATTATAATTAAATTCAATTCATTAAAGTATGCAATTTTTTATCAATGATTTCTTTTGACTTTTTACATATTTTTTTTCAGCAAATTCCGGAGGCAATACGTGTACAGTGGCGGAAATTAACGCCGTACTTTGCCTCGACGCCAGAACGAAGAAATGAAAATATTAAGTATTTCATTTCCTTCAGTGGAAATCGAACACAACCTGACACGTTTACAGTCACACGCTTGTGCCACTGCGCCACGACTGACCTCAATTACGTAAAATTATGTTCTGTAAACCGACTTTACAAACGTATGTTTTTATTAATTTTATTTTCCCTCCATCTACAAATACATATTACGAAATAACAATACTAAACGTGTGTAAATATTTCAGCCCGTCGCACACAGGTGAAATTTACACGATTGATGGCCAATATTCAAAAAATAAAGTTACTCTAATTAAAAAATAGTAACCTAAATTACCTACAAGACTTCTTTATCTATCTAGTGGTTGCTAGTAAAAAGCTTGACACCTTTTATTTTATTACTTACAGAGATCAACAATACAGTCATTGCTTGAAGGAATGATCTCGTATTATTTTGTATTATTTTTAAATCACGTTTGATATTTATTTAGTGGATACTAGAACCAAAACATTATTGATTCCATACCGTCAGGTAAACGTCTTTACAAAAATATAATAAAATAGTTAACATTCATTAGGATTGTGAAGATACGTCGTTTTAAACTTTAGGCGATATTTCATTAAATGATTTTTATATTTATAGTAAAAATGTTTGTACTTTACCGCGCTTTACCCCTATTTTTTTATTATTTTAATAGTAAATTTCAGTACCTTTTATATGGTAGATACTAAATTTGGCTGCGTCTACTTGCGGCAACTGTACAAAATGAAATGATAAAAATATTAATAACCATTTTCAGACGATTCCTATTATACTAGTAGTATACCAATTATATTGGAAAATTTTGGCTGATGGATGAATGTAATGACCACGGAACTCGACTACCTCAAAAACAAGTAAAGTCTTATCCTCAAAATGATATATTGAATACATAAATATTGAAGCAGATTTAAAATTATATTTTTTTTGTATGGAACTTTACCCATTAAAATAGAATAAACTCATGAAAAATATTATTTCCTATCAATTAAAGCAATATTTAAACATAAATATATTTATTTTAATTTTTTAATTTAAGTGAATTTCTCCTGTGTGCGTCGTGGCGCAGCAGCACAGCAACTAATTGTGAATGAGACAGTTATGGATTCGATTCGCATACGGAGAAATTAATGATTTTCATTTCCCTGTTCTGGTAACATGACATGCAATGTTTCAAAAATTGGAAGGAAAATAGGGAACCAAGTGTCCTAACACTAAGTTTCCTTAGTCTACCCTACCAAAACAGGATACAGCGTGAAACTCAAACTATAGAACATCAACCAACAAAAATAAATTAATGTAGGTAAAATAATATCATATTTACTCTAATGTTATTAAAGTAATTGAGAATGTTTTTCTTTACGTTCATACATACATACCAATTCAAGAGCGCAAAATTCGTTTCCACTAAAGTCCATTGAAACGACCTTTTTTCTATTCCTATTCAAATTTTTATCTTCGTTAGATTTATTACGTGTTCGCTATGAAACTTTTTCTATCTTTTCTATAGTACAGGAGTGGTTAATTAAAAAAATCTCTATAGAAAAAACTTAGGCTTATTTATATATACACTTTTTAAATGAAACTCTTTAACAAAATTAATCGCGTATATTTAGTACTACCGAATCGCTCGCGGCTCTGTCCGAGAAATCGCGAAGGCATTCGTGTATTTATATATGTACTATAGACTCAAATGCGGCTTCGTTCGCTTAAACATATTTTTATATTAGCAGCCTATTCGCGGCTTCGCCCGCATACCACCTATAATACTTTTATTATCCTGATGAAATAACTTTCGCTCGTAAGTTTCAATACACATGTGAAATAAAAATCAATGAAATATCACCTTACAATTTTCAAATATTTTTGTCACAGAATGCCTTATTCTCACTTATTTATAAGAGATAGATATATGGAGTCACATTACATACATTACATTAGCTTCACGCTGTATCCCGCACACAGCAGGGTAGGCAGAGGGAACCTAGTGTTAAGACACTCCGTTCCCCACTTTCTGCCGAATTCTGGAGGCTTTGCGTGTTGAGTGGCAGAACTCAACGCCGCGCTTAACCTCGACACCAGAGCGAAGAAATGGAAATATAAATTTAAGTAAATATTTCATCTCCTCGAGTGGGGATCGAGCCCACAACCAGTCGGTTTTGCAGTTACACCTCGTGCCGCTGCGCCACGACCGGCCTCATATATGAAGTCGCGGAGTTAATTATAGATCTAATAAAATTGAATATGTTTGTCATAGAACGTACTGGCATATAATAAGCTATATGTGTAGCGCACGCGCTTAAAGCAATTTTAAAGCAATTCTATCGCTTTCACTATTATTGTTATTTCGTTATTTAAGGCTAACTAAGATTTGTACAGTAATGTTATATAGCCTGTAGCACTTCTGAAGAATGCAGTTTTCATACAAAACAAAAAGAAAGTAAATAAGACCCTACTGGTCCGATTTACTTTCTTTTTGTTTTGTATGAGATCCAGAGATCTTAGCGTTTAAGCAAACAAACAAACAAACAAACTCTTCCGCTTTGTTATATTAGTATAGATTATAGCCAAAGAATAATAATAAAAAAATTCTAAGAATATGTATAATCGGTTGAGTAGTTTTGTCATGTAAACGTAACAAACAAATTTACTTTCATATTTTTATACTGTAAGTATAATTATACATTTTAGGAAAACCCGAAATAAATGCGATGAATCAAAGATCTCTCAATTGGATTAAAACTTAAGTTTTAATAAAAATGAAATTATAAAAAGTATAAAAAAAATAACGTGGCCGGATCTGAACCGATTTCTCTTGGCATTAGTACAAGCGCTATGACCACTAAGCCATCCGTTCTCTTGATGAGAACATGTAAGGAAAAGACAAACAAAAATAAAAAGAAATTCAAATCTTTCAAATTTACAAGATTCCTACGAACAAAATTTAAATTTTAAAACGTAAAATCTTTATCAACAGTGCTATTGTGGCTTCCTAGAGAATAACTTTACACTATACTTTGGACATTGGAAAATATCTTGGAGCTAAGCTCTGTGTCCCTTACCGCTGATAGCGTCTCCCCGAGGCTAAGTTAGCTCCCAGATAAACTACTTGTAAGAAAGCTTTCGATGTGTAATAATATACTTTGTACTAACGTTTGTTTAGCTTCACACTGTATCCCGCACATTGCGGGGTAGGCAGAGGGAACCTGGGAACCTACTGTTAAGACATTATTCCTATTTAGATATTTCCGTTCTAAACAAGGGGATAAGAGTGTCTTAACACTAGATCCTCTCATCCTGCACGCTTGAAGAGGCGTGAAGCTATAAAAAAGCCTTATATTTATTTATTTGAAATACTTTAATTAGACCACTTTTGTTCTTATTTCTGACATGTCTCAAGTAAAGCCACATACATGTTAAGATCTTATGAAATTAATTTCCATACAAAACAATTTAGCGTGCACAGCAACTATAAATTAAAATATTCAGCGAGCATACGTACGTGAAAATGAATTAATTTCATTACATTAATAGTAATTGTGCTATTTTGAGGCTTCGTTGCTGAGTGACAGCGCTTTGACTATAAACGTGATGGTTTTAGGTTTAATCCCCAGTTATTTTTTTGTTTAGCTTCACGCTGTTTCCCGCATAAACCAGGGTAGGCAGAGGAAACATGGAAACCTAGTGTGAAGATACTCCGCTCCCATTAGGTCACTTGTTTCCCACTTTATGCCGAATTCTGGAGTCAGTGCGTTAGGTGGCGGAACTCAACGCCGCGCTTTTCCACGTTACTGGACAGAAGAGAATTAGACGTATTAAAAGTTTTATTTATCCGAGTGAGAATATAACGCACAACCGTCACGTCTATAGTCCCGCTACGCTTGTACCGCTGCGCCGCGATGCATGGCCTCAATGTCATTTAATTTCATTAAATTAATTTCGATTCCCATTTTGAACGTGATTTTTATTTACACAGTAATTGTTGTATGAGAAACGTAGTTTAAGTTAAAGTTTGTTTATGAGTTGTAGTTTGGATGGATGTCATATTTGATAATAATCTTTAGAGTACAACTTTCTGTGATAGGTTACTGAGTACAAATATTCTTATGAGATTATAACTTGTTTTAAGTGATGAAAAAAGAAATGGATTCCGGATTACGACTGGGGGAATCAAATGTTCGGAGTGGATTGTAATTGACAATTGCCTAGATTAGCATTTACATAAATTTTGTTTCATATTTTTCTTAGCTTTACACTGTATATCGGACATAGTGTTGCAGGCAGAGGGAATCTGGGAACCTAGTGTCAGGTACTCTGTTCCTATTAAGATATTCCCGTTTCCCACTCTCCGCCGAATTGTGGAGGCATAGAATTTTGAGTAGTGGAACTCAAAGTCATGCTGTGCCTTCTTACTAGACCCAGGAAATAAAAATATTAAGTAATTCATTTTCTCGAGTGGAAATCGAATCCACAACCTGTTCCGTTTAAAGGCGCACGTTTGTTTCTCTGGGACATTATCTTTTTTATCGAAGAATATTCAACAAAAAAATATTTTTTAATTTCGAACCAGGCTATTTGCAAAGGCTATACGCGAATAAACCAATATTAGGTTCCATAATGTTCATCGTGCCATATAAATTATCCTAGTAGTACTAGCGGTCCCTGCGCGGCTTCGTCCACTTGAACTAAACGAATATTTATTTAAGTGTACATACATACATACACCCATTCATTCTTACATAAATTGATACATGGCTTCAAGCAAGCTGTATCTAGCTGGCCAAACGCTACGGTTTCTACCTACTTCTTTCGCCTCGTTAACTGTCATCAACTTCTTCATACATGCACTCCGAGGGGTCCATTGTTTTTTACGTGACCTTCCTCCAGGATCTTTGATACTGTGTTTTTGAAAGTCTACCGAGATCTCAACCTATCTCTCTTACCACTCACATTTCCATTATAAATCTTTTTTGCCATTTTTTTATCATATTTGACGTTCGTTCGACGTGCCCAAACCAGCTGAGCACGTTCTTCTTCATTCTCACCGTAACATCCTCTAGTTATACTTACGCTAGTAGCTGCCACTCTGTGTATCTCTTCATTGTGAATTCGATCAACAAAGCTGACTCCACATATACTACGACGAGATCGCATTTCCATGGCATTCATCTCCTGTTAATGACCTAAATAAAATAAAAATTAAAAAACAAATAAAAAAAGGATAGTCTAGGAAAAAATATTATTTTATTTGGTTATGTATACTGCAAAATACAAAATATATATAATTTACAAACAATATTATATAAAACAACAAAACGTCGAAAACTAAAGATTTAGCAATTTTTCAAAAAACATATTTTAAATTAGAGTAACTTTTTTATTTATACGCCGATTGTAATAAAAAAATGTATGTTATACGAAGCTGGCCAGAATAAAATAGCGAAACTTGCCAGCATAAAATTTAAATTGTTTAAGCGAATTCTGAGATTAGCGTGAACAAACACACAGACAAAAATTAAAAAAATCGTTGTTTTAAGTTCTACCGCATTGATAAATGTCCCTTATAATACTTTTTCTCATTTATCTTTCATGTACGGACACCGATCAGTTACGATTTTATTATACCTAAGTATTGATGTGAAAGTTTTTGAGGATGAAGATGTTTGTTCCAGTTTCACTCAAAAATTACTGTATGGACTTAGATGAAACTTGGCAGTTATATAGTTTAAACATCAGAATATTTAAGTCAAATTTTCTATAGAATTTGGCTATAAGGACGTATTTAAGGAAAATTCTTATTACACCATATTTAACAACAATTCATACATAATCAGCTTCACGCTGTATCCCGCACACAGCAGGTTAGGTAGAGGGAAACTAGTGTTAAGACAATCCGTTCCCCACTTTCCGCCAAGTTCTGGAGGCATTACGTGTTGAGTGGCGGAACTCAACGCCGCGCTTTGCCCCGACACCAGAGCGAAGAAATGAAAATATAAATGTAAATGTTTTGGCCGTGTGATCCTGGCCTAGAATAGGATCATCCTGGTACTGGTGGTGTCGTAAGAGGCGACTAAAGTACGTGTGGTAGAGTCACGTCGCCAGCAATGGCAACACGCATGGGCACACTCGACCGGACCATTACCACCCCCGGCATTTAAAACCGGTGTGAAGTAGTAGCTTTATGCCACTGCGTTTCGCATTAGGTAATGCCGGGCTCCGGCGCCCAATCCACCTTACAGGCAGGCAACGCACCTGTAACTCCTCTGGTGCTGCACGGGGTCGTGGGCGGCGGTAATCACTTACCATCAGGTGACCCGAACGCTCGTTTGCCATGTCTTTTCCATAAAAAAAAAAAATAAATGTTTCATCTCCTCGAGTTGAGAGAGGGGATTGAACCCACAACCGGTCGATTTTGCAGTCACACTTTGTGCCCTTGCGCCACGACTGGCCTCAATGTTTAAAACATTATATAAACGATTCAATGAAAACCACCATCATAGTGTGTAAGAAATAAATGCTGGAATTTTTAATACGAAATAATTCTTAAATAAGAACAATATGTTACTTTACGTGTGCAAGAAGACAATGAATGACGAACTTGCTGTAGTTCCTCGTTTCCATACTGGAGGTATTGATGTAGCGAAAATTTAAGCTTCGTATTCGTATTACAATTCGAGAGCTTTTTACGGTGACAATTTTCTTTTATATGAGTATATAGCTTATAGTTGAAGTATTTTTGTGTTTACTAGTGACATCAAAATGTAAATTTATTTGTTTAATTGAACACGCTAGTCTCAGAAAGTAATGATTTTAGTTTTCTTAGCTTCACGCTGTATCCTTCACATAGCGGGGTAGCCAGAGGCACCTGGAAACCCTATGTTAGAACATTCTGTTCCGATTAAGACACTTCCGTTCACCATTTTCCACGGAATTCTGAAGGCATTGCGTGTTGAGTGGCTGAACTCAACGCCACGCTTTGCCTCTGTATCAGAGCGAGAAATTAAATATTAAATATTTCATTTCCTCGAGTAGTAATCGAACCCACAACCTATTGCGCCACAATATTCGCATGCTTGTGCCTTTGCGCAACGACTGGCCTCTAATAATAATAACTGAATAGTATTATTACAGTAAACATGGCAAACCTTTGGTAGTTTTTTTGTTTCGGTCTAGTGAAGACGAAGAGCAAAGAAAAATACAAGATTATATTACATTTTATTTTTATAAACATAAATTAAGCGTATAACTTTTACGCAACATTAACATTATACAAATTACAAAGATAATCAGAATCTTAATAACTATACTAGTCGTCGCCCGCAATTTTGATTACGTGGACTTTAAGACGTAAAGTTCTCGTTCCTGTAGGATTTTTGGGAAATATTCTCTTAGTGCTTCCATACAGTCCCTAATTTACCTATATGACAAATTTAAATATTTACTATCAGTTTGTTGTCCATCTCTTCGTCCGTCAAGACATTTACTTCGAGTTCGTGTGGCGGTATCAAGCTGAAAATAGTATCAAATATTCAAGTTCACTGTCCTGTATTGTCTCTTTGGAGAGCAAAAAATCATGTTTCTAAGTCAACACAATCATTATATAATACAAGCATTCAAGCATATATCTAAACATAGTCTTTGCTGAGTTTTGTATGCAATCGACCGCGTAATCAATCAATTACGAATACTTTTCGTGGACCTATAGTTATGGAGTTGGGTACGAAATAGGAACTTACAGCATAAATAAAGGAATCCGAAAGGTGAAGATTTGTAGATATTTTGTAGAAAAAAATACTTAAAAACTTATTTTTTTTTATTTGTATTAATCTTCTTCAAAATCGATAAATACATTCACAAAATTTAAATTTGTCAACTTCTTTAAGTTGTATAGGCCACAGCTTTTCATTAAGCGTTTTATGTCCTGAAATAAAACAAAGTATGTGTGAGACGTCATCAATAAAATAAAAATAGTGTCGAGGCAAAAGCGCGGCGTTGAGATCTGCTTCTCAACGCAAATGACTCCGGAATTCGGTGGAAAGGGCGGGATGGAGAGTCTTGACATTAGGTTCTCTCAGCCTACCCTGCTGTGTACAGAATACAGCGTGAAGTTAATCTTTGTATATGTATACTATCATAGCGTAATTGAATGCACATTGTACTACTGTAAAGTAGTAATTAATTCGGTTAAAACAATTTAATTTGAATAGAAATGAATTTGATTGATGAGCAAAGACCATTGTCATAAGATTATTTTCTTATTTCTTGACTGTAAGCAGGATAGTCGTGGGTTCAATTCCTACTAATAAGAGTGAAAGGAAATAAGCAATCTTTCTTTGCCTGCTCTGGTCAAAAGAAGTGGATCGGAGTGGCTTATAAATACCAGGCCCCTTCTGCCCACTGTGCACGGGTTACATATAGATTAAAAAAAATATTTCCGTTTTTCGGCTTCTCACTTTGGAAGAATATGAAGAATGCTCACACCTAACAGTGAACTCTGCATGAAATATCAACATAGAAATACACATTATATATATTCGTATAACATTTATACAAAAACTCGAAGGCAGTATTGGTATAAGGAGTAAGGACTTTTAAATGCGTCCGCTTAAAGACCCGACTGGGATTCATCTTAGCTACACGCGCGTGAATTATGTAGCGAGTTAAAGCCGAGCTTCCACGACGACGACAGGCTCCGATGTGAGCTTACAAAAGTGTTTTGAATAATTTATATATTTGTCACTTATGTATATAAAATGATGTGTGAATAAAAACATATTGAGGCTGTTGTAGCGCAGGGGTACAAGTGTGCGTGCGTAAACGGGACGGTTGTGGGTTAATTGATTCGTAGAGCCATTCAGGCTATGCAAAATTTTATGTTCTCAATTTAATTCTCTGGTAACGAAGCAAAACGTGGCATTTATCCTGCCACTCAATACGCAATGCCTCAAGAATTCGGCGGAAAGGGGGAATTAAAATGCTCTGGAGAACTAAAAATATTGTCAAATAATTCCATGGTAAATGTGGCAGTATAATATCCTTGGCACTCTTTCTTACACTCGTAAGAGGGCACTTAAAGAGGATTTCTCCAAATTCCAAAGAGAACAGGACAAAAACGGAATGTTATAAATTACGTAATACAATCCATACAAACGAAGTTACGGGCAACAACTAGTAAACTACGAAGGAGATGCGCACAGATGGTCCTGCAGTTCGCACTGAGCTCGATAATCGTTTTAGTTTTCTAAAGTGGTAACCTCAAATATCTTCTAAACTTAAACTAACCTTAACGTTATGTTGACAAATGATTTGGATATTTATCTGACTATTAATATGTTCATACATTAATACAATATAAATTAAGAAAATCTCTTTTAAAAGAAGCTTTTGTTTATGGTGTATTGTATTTTAAAAATTTATTCCTTTTATTTGATCCCCATATTAGGTGAGTTCCGCAAGAATTTGTAATCTGCTATTCTGTTGGGACGGCCATTTTGTAATAACAACTAAATATATAATATCATCATCCGCTTCACGCTGTATCCCGCACATAGCACGGTAGGCAGAGGGAACCTAGCGTTAAGACACTCCGTTCCCCACTTTCTGCCGAATTCTAGAGGCATTGCGTGTTGAGTGGCAGAACTCAACGCCGCGCTTAGCCTTGACACCAGAGCGAAGAAATGGAAGTATAAATTTAAGTAAATATTTCATCTCCTCGAATGGAGATCGAACCCACAACCAGTCGGTATTACAGTTACACTTCGTGCCGCTGCGCCACAACTGGCCTCTATAAAAAAAAATAAAAAATCTTTAAAATTACTAATTAATTATTTTTTGAGTTCCTTACCTGGAAAAAAATAAAACCCTTATAGAATAATTTTGTTGTCCGTCTGTATGTATTATACGTTTGTTTGCCTGTGCGTCGGTCGAATCTATTTTTTGACCAACCATTTACACATCTCTTAAATGCCATAAAAATACATGTATATATAAAATATATAAAAAATGTGTATTTCTGTGCATATACATATGTACTAATTAATAATGAATGAAGTACTCGAGTGTAGGTTTAAATGGCGCGACTTAGTAAGTGATTGCGTCTAGCCAAGTTTTATGTGTGCTTCAATTAAACAAAGACTCTTAACTGTTATTGCTAATAAACACTTTAGAATAACATAAAACGATAATTTTATGATGTAACATAAAAATCCTTTACTCTCTCTAGACTTAAATCAGTTTAAGTAGATCTTATCGTTTGGCTATCAGCTTATGCAGAACCATAATAGTCCTGCTATTATGGTTCTGCATAAGTTGAGCCAATCTTCAAAATTAATAGCTATTTAACAATAAAAATCGTCTGAATCTATACAGTAGTTGCAAAGATATTAAGGTACAAAAGGACAAACAGATGGATGAACAAAATAATAAGAGATCACTACTAGTGTTGCAACTCGCATTCTGATGATGCAATAAACACTGCGTCATCTGAATACAGTAGGTAATTCACATTTAAGTCACCTACTTTCACTTCCATGATACTGTGTTTCACTCCTTGAGAGTGATCTCTGTTAAAAGACTTTAGAGCGCCTGCATCAAGGGTGTGAGTGATCTCTGTTAAAAGACTTTAGAGCGCCTGCATCAAGGGTCCGCTCACATTGTACCGGGTTGTATTTCCCATAATTTCGTTCCCACAACTCTGTCAAACGCCTTTTTCAAGTCTAAAACAGCAAAGATTTTTTTGGTTAATGGCCAAGAATTTTTCTGTGATCATGTGGAGGAAAATCATCTGATCCATACACCCACTTCTAGGTCTAAAGCCTCCTTGGGCCTCCCACAAAAGCCTTTCGGATCTCTCTTGCATTCTTCTCGCTAATATTTTGGCATAAACTTTACTACCCAAGTTAATCAAACCGATAGCCCTATGACTTTTGCACTCTATCTGCCCTTGCCTTTATACAAAGGCACGATGACTGCACCACGCCAATCATTTTTTATTTTCAGCATAAATTGAACAAAAACCAGAACAAGTCCAAGATGCGGCCCACTGTATTTGATCATCTCGCCAACCATCCTCCACCTGTAACTCCATCTGCTCCCGCTATATCGCCTTACATTTCAGATTTATTGCACTCTCAATTTCTTTTATATTAATTTTGCCATCAGCTTAATCAAAAGGCGTCATCACATTAATGCATCTCCTTGTAAAATTCCAACTATCGCTGCAACGTGTGGTTGTTATGTTAAAATTTCACCGTCTGCCGAAAGCACCCCTTTTATTCTACAGGTTAGCGAGCAACCTCGAGAAACATTAACTTCTCGCCAGAAAAGCTTAGTATTTTCCCTGAAGTTCGTTAACCTTTCATCTCTTTCATTCTTTGACTCATGCTTCAACTTTTCACCAGACACCAGCTTCTTACGCTGCAATTGGACTCTAAGTTTAGATACCTTGGACTACTAACTGATAGTGGTCTGTTCCCAGTTTAGTACCCCTATTCGAAACCAAGTTATGGACACTCATGTGTCCATAACTTGGTTTCGAATATGCTGATCCACTAGGAATAAATCAATCATCCTTTTCCCTTCCGTTCACTGCTGCTTCTCACTATATTGAACTAGCACACCCTCGTAACCGCTTCGCGCAGTTCCGATCCGTCCGTTCAAGCCATCACGTATTATTAATTTTACATTCCCTCTAACGTTACCTAGAACATCCCTGACACCTTCCTATAACTCCTCGAGTTCGCCTAATGGATCTGAGAATACTGGCGCATACGCCGCTAACAAGAATACTCTTGTTATCTCCAGCTTGAAGCAAACCCAAAGTAGTTTCAGGTTAATCAAGGCGATATTATTCCACTGCACTAACCAATCGAAGGCACAATTACACATCTACACCTTGGCAGCTCCACTCGCTCTCTTGTATACCGCCCGGCCCAGAAAGTTGCAGAAGACTGAATTACCGAATTCAGTCGTGTCATTACTCTTTCGCTTGATCTCAGTCACACAAACAACATTCAAATTTCTGTCATCCATCACATCTAATAAATGAATCATCTTCTCTTCCATCCCTTCTCATGCATTACACGTAGCTATTAATTAATAGTAATTCCGTCTTCTTCCTCCCGCCGTTTCGGTCATGGCCACTTGGCACACCAGCGCGCACGTGGCGGATGGAACGTTGCACTCCTTATAAGGGCTGACAGGGGTCGCTGCGGGCAAGCCTTTCATCTTGGAACTCCAGGACTATAGTAATAGTAATTAAAATAAAAATCTATATTTTTTTCTTTATGTTAAAATTAAGCAATTTATTTTTAAATTATATAATACATAAAATTCAGGAACCAAACAAAAATCCGCGGACAAACGGACTATTGACAATAAAGGCCGCTAACAGCTACAAGTACTGATTTAAACTAAAGTTTTTAACGCCGGACGAATTTCAATGAGCTCGAAATAAACTTTGATGTTATTTTGTTATACGGAAAATGCTCTGGTTTTATGTAAATTGGACTCGTTTTAAAATATTATGTTAGTTTTTATTATTTTTCCAGAATGGTACGACAAAAATTGCCAAGTCACTCAATTTCAAAGATATAATTAATAGCTACTAGTCCTCTTGACTAGTCTTGACTACTAGTCCGAAGATGCTGAAGATTAGTAAAAAATCCCGTTTCTTCCCGTTCTATTAGGGAATTTAAAAAAATATTTTCTAGTGCTCTCCAAATTTTAACTTTCTAAGTCCAGATGTTTGTGGGACCAATCTGTGGAGCTTAACGATGTATCCCGCTCGTAGCAGGGTAAACAGAAGGAACACTTCGTTCCACATCCAGACATCTCCGTTCCCTACTTTTCGCCGAATTGTTTTTTCCATATCTCCTCTTTGATAAGGCAAAGAGTTAAAGAGTTGACGTTGAGGCTTGTGACCTGAATTGTCTTGAATTCTGGCAGAAACTGGAAAATGAGGTGTTTTAGTACTCCACTCTCTACCTACAATGTTATATGACGGATAAAGCTTTCAGTTAAAAAACAAATAATAGACGGCGGTTGTGGATTTAATTCGACTTCATCTCATCGCTCTGATAACAAGACAAATAACAGCGTTCAATTCCGCCTTTCAAACGTAATGTCCGACAAAAATGTCTTAAAATTCTCCTCTGCATATCGTGCTATATGTGGGATACAACGTGAAACTAAAATAAATTTATAAACAACCATATTTACCATAATTATTACCATTGTTGTCCTTCAAGCTCTTTATCATTACAGCGAGCGCAGCGGATAGTAGGTACAAGTATAAAATTATGATAGGCATTAAGTATGATTGCTTATAAAAAGGCCAGTCGTGGCGCAGGGGCATAAAGTGTGACTGTAAAATGGACTGGTTGTGGGTTCGATCCCCACTCGAGGAAATGAAATATTTATTTAAATTTATATTTTCATTACTTCACTCTGATGTCGAGGCAAAGCGCTGCGTTGAGTTTCGCCAATCAACACTTAAAGTCTCACTCAATTCGGCATAAATTGAGGAACGTAAAGGAGTGTCTTAACACTACGTTCCCTCTGTCTACCCTGCTGTGTGCGGGATACAGCGTGAAGCTGTTTACACAAAGTGATAAATGTATACAAAAAAAATCGAAGCTATTTATATGAAGTCGTCCACGAATCCTATTAACGTAATCATTACTGTATTAAAAACAAATATTATTAATTTGATACTCTCATTAGCTAAAGTAATTAATCATAAAAATATTTGCGAGAAACAAATCCGATGTGGTATATGGTAGAAAAATGATATGATAAAGAATACTTCTTAAGCATAAATAAATAGCATTGTAACAAACACGCCAAGTGTAAACATCAGTTAAAGCTGGAGCCGAATATGTAAGTAGCTATATGTAAAAAATGTTATAATCTGCTTAATATTCAAATTTGAGACTTAACATGTTAAGTGGCGAAACTCAACGCCGCGCTTTGTCTTTTTTTATCAGTGCAAGGAAATGAAAAAAAATAATCCACAGAGTGGAAATAGAACCCACAGTCGTCGCCTTTGCCGTCCTAATGTGACGATGAACGAAGGACGACGGCGAAAGCCAATTAAAATGTCCATATAAATAATACTATAAATATTATTCATTCTCTATACAAATTATAAACAGAACATTGTAAAGGGTTTTCACAAATCGGCCGCGTCTGAGAGCGCTCACTCTCCGGAATTATAGCCGCGTTAGCACCAGATTATGACCTCGTCGTATTTTGTGTGATCCTTTACTAAACTTTTTTTTATTTTTCATAGTTTTTCGAATGAAAGTTTAAACTTAGTGTATTCAAAATTTCATTATTAAGAAACAGTTGAGTTTTCGAATGTAAACTTGCGGTATTTTTTAGCTTAACGCTTCATTCTTAGTGATAACGAAGTCTCCGCATACCCTTTTCCTCCGGGAGATCCTCATGCTTTTTACGTGACCTTATCGTCGATACTGTGTTCTCGAAAGTAAACTGAGGTCTATTTCCGCTTCTTTTAACAATCACTCTAAGATGTAGCTTTGGGTTTAACATTTAAATATTCACATTTTAGTGTAGTTTGATTAAATAATGTGCATCGTTCAATATCATCAGTAAGATGAGTGCTTTTAAGATTTTTTCGTCTATCCATCAATATATTGTTTAAAGATAAAAATGTAGAATCCATTAGTAACTTATCTTATTATTTTCATCTCATATTTCAAAGTAATTTTTCATATTGGAGTAAATATTATTGTATTTTTCCATACTTTCAATAAAATGTTTTTTTAGCTTCTACTTGTATCATAATGAACATAACGAGACGTTTTCTATTCGTACTAGAGCAAAGAAATTATTATAAATTATTTCTTTCTCCCCAAATGGGTATCAAATCCATAACCCTCGCACAATGTAACTTTAAAATTGATAATCAAAAAGTTTTTAGGGGGTATACATATACCCTAAGGTCTTCGGTTATTGATAACCATAAACTCTCTTAAAAGGGTGAAAAAAGGGATTGAAATATTTCAAAAAGATAATAGAAAGTGCGAAACACAAAAGTATTTCTATTAAATCGCACTTTTCCATTGTCATAACACTAGGTTTCCTCCTCCTATGCGGTTAAAGCTTGATTTTGCTTTTTGTGTATTTTTCTCTTCTCCAAGACTGTAAAAAAGAATATAAGACACAACTAATACAATAGTATAGTTTTAAATTTCAAGGAAAGCAAGTTTATATAAAAAATCAAATGAAATCAAATCAAATTCACTCGAGGAGATGAAATATTTACTTAAATTTATATTTCCATTTCTTCGCTCTGGTGTCGAGGCAAAGCGCGGCGTTGAGTTCTGCCACTCAACACGCAATGCCTCCAGAATTCGGCAGAAAGTGGGGAACGGAGTGTCTTAACACTAGGTTCCCTCTGCCTACCCTGCTGTGTGCGGGATACAGCGTGAAGCAAGTTTATATGAATGAAAAATTGTTGCTGTAAAAGCGAGGAAATGAAAATACTTCTCCCCCAATGTGGCATTTGAACCCACAAAAATCGCGTTTACAAACAATTAAAACGTTGTCGGTTCCATTCTTTTATATCTGTCGAAAGTCAAAGACAAAAATATTATAATTTAGGTAATCACCGCGTCCTTGTCTTATATGAAGGCACGAGAATGATAAATAATTCTTTAAGACATTCCATTTTCCTCCCCATTATTATCTTTACTTGGAAAAGAGCAAATTAGGCACGTATGGAACTCAGAATCTGGATGTAGGCGTCGAAAGAAAACACGATATCTTAATGATGAACTATGACGTATTCTTGTATTTTTCATATTGGAGACCAGCGGCCACCACGCGGCTTCGCCTGCTTAAACTATATATATTACTTTATTTTATATTATTTAAATGTATTCCGAGAATATTGTTTTATTATTTTAATATTGTTATTTATACTGTTATGCGCTTAATAAATTGTAATTCAAATGTTTTGGGATTTTATTTCGTTTTTCGACAACCGTAGTTTTTCGCGATTTTTTTTTATGCTGGGAAAAAAGTCTCTTAAAATCGTAAGCTGTTTTGGAAATTAGCCCGGCCAAACACACAGACAAAAAAAATAAAATTGTTTGTTTATGTTTTAGTATCGTGGAAATATATATTCATCAGATGTACCATATCTTTAAATTTTATATGACATTGGAAAATGCTCATCACGCTGCTCTTATCTAAGATAGAGCCGTCATAGCGCAACGGCGGCAACGTCTGACTATAAACTCGACAGTTGTGGGTTCGGTTCCCGCTGGGGTTAATAAGTTATTTAAGATTATTTCCTCTAGTAACAAGAAAAAGGGCAGCATTGAGTTCCGCTATTTAACATTCAATATTTCAAAAAAAGCACGATCTTTAAAAAATGTAATATAATAGTAAAAAATATAAAAAAATAAAAGGAATGCAGATAAAACGTTTATATCTATCTAAAAAGATTTTGAAATTGATGTTTGCGTACAATATGTAAATGAGTACCGCAAGCGGCTTTGCGCTCGCTCCCGTGATATTTTTGTCACTTAGAGCCTAAATTGGTATGCGCGGCGTCGGTCAACGATGTACACAGATAAGTAAAGAGTTTTACACTGGGCGGGATCGTTACGATATTTTTTTTTCAGGTTGTTTTTTTTCAACCTAGTGATAAGAACTCCGTTCCTCACTTTCCTCTTTTTTTTCTTTTCTTTTGTTGTTGTGTTGATTTTTTATAAATTTTACAAGTAAATCCTAAGTGAAATTAATTAGATTTTGTTATTGGAATTGATTTAGTTTTTCTTTTATTTTTTTTTATCAGCATAAAGCTATATCGCGCACGCAGCGGGGTAGGCAGAGGGAACCTAGTGTTAAGACACTCCGATACCCACTTTTCACCGAGTTCTGGAGACATTGCGTGGTGAGTGGAACGGAACTCAATGCCGCGCTTTGCCTTGAAACCAGAGCGAAGAAATGAAAATATAAATATTAAATTCATACACAAAAAAATTAACTAATTGCCCCTCGAAAGAATCGCACCCACAACGACCGCGTTTACAGCCAGACACTGTACCATTGCTCCACGGCGATCTTCCTACATAAGAAAAAAGCTGTTTATCAAAAAAGTAATATTTGCTAGTATTATTATTATAAATTTACAATATTTAAATAATTTATATCATATCGTCTCATATAAAAAAATTAATGAAAAATCTACCCTGTTGTCAACAGAGACAACTGATCCTTATTACGAGAGCGATCCAAGTTTATACTTAGGGGTGGTTTTTTAGAGCAGGAATTATTTTCGAGAAAAACTCGTGCGCGTCTAATCAGGGCCCGTGCCTAAGCAAATGTTGGTCCGCTGCCGTTCAAACGTAAAAATTTAATATACCATCGTTTAAGTTCAACCTTATTACGCTATGTTTGTTAAGTATTCGTTGTTGCGTTTCTTTTTTATAATATTTTCGCGAGTTTGAAAATCTATTTGTTTTGTGTTGTGGCTCCGATTTACATTCAAGGAAATGAAATCCCGGTAAAATAAAAAAAAAATTTAAAAGAATTCGGCGGAAAGCGAAGAGCGGAGTGTCTTAACACTGGGCTCCAAATGCGGGATACAGTGTGAAGCTGATAAATGATTATTACACAACAAAACAATTACAAATTAGAATACACAATCATCAATTGCGTGAAGCCATTGTTTATACTAATATACCGCTTAGGGATTGTATTATAATGACTTTAGATTAACGTCTAACTTTTATTTACATTTTCACGCTTTTTCCCGCATAATAGTTTCACCTCGGAATACGAGCCATTCTTTTTGAGTGGTTGAACTCAAATCTGCGTTTTCGCTTTTCAGAGCAGGGAAATGGCAGAAAAAATATAATAAATTTTACCCAAGTAGTGATCGACCTACAATCAGACCACGTTCGCAGACAGAACGCTGTTCCACTGCGCCATAATGGCTTTAAACTAATAACTAAAACAAGTATATAAATAATAATAACTTATACCTAAACCGCTAGGTGGTTTTCTCCGCTTTGCCAGACGGAGTTTCTCAGGTTAGACTTATTCCTCTGAAGGGAAAATATTATACTTTTTTTAAACATTTTTTTGTAATCCAAAATATATATTTATAGCTTTTAGAGGTTCCGTAGGTACCCGCCTCAATTTGTTGTTAACTGCCTTCGTGATTGCGTGATTGTAAATTGAAATCGAATGAGTCTACTACAGGCTTGTACTGAAATGTAAAGCTGTTTACACACGGAATTTAAGCTTTAATTTATATAAATAATAAAGATTTTACTTTAAAAATGATTGACTACAATCGGTTGTAGGTTCGATTCCCACTTTACTTTTTTGTTTAACTTTATTGTTTTCATTTTCGCTTGGACGACGAGACAAAGCGTGATGTCGAGCACTCTAAAACACATAAAGTGCCAGAGCAAATAATTTATAAATGGAAACCGGTGATTACATATTTACATAATATTTAAATTGATCATGATTTATTTCATTAAACACATTATATTATTTATGTATTATATAATAATATTATGTAAACTTTTCTAATGTTCTTTTTATTTCTTTAAATTATAAGATCATTAAAAATATTTTCTAATTTGAAATCGTAACCAACTTATCTTCGGTCGGAGTTATAACTTCGTAGCTATTTATAACTTACTTCATTAGTTACGCATTATAAAGTCACTCGCTACTGTTCAATACAATATATTGATGAATAGATGAAATGAGGTCAATCGTCTCGCATGGGCAAAAGCGTGCGGCTGTAAAGGCGACAGGTTGTGGGTTCCATTCTAAACATTTAATATTTTAATTTCCTCGCTCTGGTAGCAAGGTAAAGCGCAGCGTTGAGTTCCGTCAGTCAACATGCAAAAGTGGTGAATGGAAGTGTCAGTGAACAATGGGACCAGAATATCTTAACACTAGGCTTCCCTTTGCCTACCATGCTATGTGCGAGATACAGCGTGAAACTGAAAAAAAATCAAGTTCGATTTCAACATACGAGTATGAATTTTACATTTTCCCGCACTGGTAAGTCAGAACAACTTTGAGTTACGCAACTCAAGACTCAACCCACAATGTAGTAATTTATTTATAATTAAGAAATATGTTAAAATATATCAGATAAGTATTGTATAATATAAGATTGAAACATAAAAAAAAAAGAAAAAACTTGTTTAGGCATCATTTAAGTTTAGAGTAGATGCTTAAAATAAAAAAAAAGATAATAATAACGATACAACGATGAAAAAAAGGGTCCAAATGTGTGTAGAATTGTCAAATTTGAAATTAAAAAAATTCACGATTAATAGTGATTTTTTTTTCTACATTGTGTGTCCTAGCCTTATGGCTTATGATTTACTACGTAGTATATATAGTTAGGCGTAGTTTAGTTACGATGGCAGCAAAAATCACGCTCGAATTGCACTTTTAGAGCAACACGGCCGTTTGGTAGACTCTACGGTATTTCCACGACAGAAAAGTTTTCTTATTTCATTTATTTAGTACTATACTATAGTGGAAAATATTTTCCGGTGCTTTCATTTCCAGAAGTCCCGCGGATAAATTGATTCGTGATGGATTTCTTTCCTTGTATATTGAGTTTTATCGTTTGGCTTCGTTTTTTTTCTTTTGTACTTTGTTTAAAAATAACCTCTCAACAATAGTTGAGAGGTTATTTTTATATCGCTATTAAATGGAAAAGCTTAAGAGCTAAAAGTTAGTATTATATTGTATGATAATATATAATATGTATTTTTGTTATTGTATAATAATATTCCCTTAAGATATCAAGTACTTTGATGATAGTCACCAGTTCAAATTCGGTTAGTTAAAGAGAATACAAAGTTTTATTGGAAAACACCGTCTTTTGTGTTAAGATTTGGTTTGAATTTTTTAAACCAATTTATTAAAATAATTGTACATACACATTAGTCATCACTCTATTTTCTATACTATAGTACTTTTTTCTGTGTCTTGCACGTAGCAGGATAGGCAGAGGGAGCCTGGTGTTAAGACACTCCCCTCCCCACTTTCCGCCGAATTCTGGAGGCATTGAGTGCTGGTTTGCGGAACTGAACGCCGCGCTTTTTGACTCGACACCAGATCGAAAAAAAAATTAGTAAATATTTAATTTTTTGAGTAGCGATCGAATCAATAATCTGTCACGTTTACAGTCATACGCTTGTGCCCCTGCCACCACGACCGGTCTCAACTATATATATTTTCCTACTATATACTTCACTACGAATACGATGATTCTAACTATACTGTAATTAGTTAGATCCATCGTAGCAAAATTTGACAGCGTCTGCCTATAAGCGTGAAACTGTTTTTTATATTTTTTTTAGCTTCACGTTGCATCAGCACATAGAAGGGTAGGCAGAGGAAACCTAGTGCTAAGAACTCTATTCTCACTAAGACACTTCCGTTCCACGTTCCCGACCTTCCGCCGAATTTAGAGGCATTGCGTGTTGAATTCGTTCAGAGCCAAATTAGAATATTAAATATTTCACTCCCTCGAGTGCAAATCGAACCCATAATCTTCAGCTACGCCGTTGACAACTACACGCTGGTACCCCTGTACCAGGACGATCTTTTTTGTACTTTTATATTAAATAATCATATTTATTTATTAACTATTAAATTTATCTCACCAAGCGGTAGATCGCATTTGATATTGATTATATTTTAATCCGTAATTGATGATATAATTTATTTATAGGTACTAATTCAATATTATAATTAATATGTCGAAATAAATTCTAAATAATGTGTATTCTATTCAAATTTGTGCTTCGAATGAAAATCGATCAAATGTTAAATACTAACTAAGGCCGTCGTGGTGCAGCGGTTCAGTACTGGGTTCTATTTTGTTAACAAAAAATTGCGGCTTTAAGTTGCGCCATTAACAAAAATTTGACAGAAAGTGATTAACCTTTGTTCCTCTCACTAGAGTCCCTTTGTTTACTCTACGACATGCGATATACAGCGTGAAGCTAAATAAAAAAAGATTAAATTCTAATTTACTATCAATATTTATATGAAAATATACGTCCTGTAAAATTTAAGCCAGATTTTGAAGTAACTTATAAAGTACCGACGGAAATGTGGCAAGTGAGTTGGTTATCTCCATAGTTTCATCATAAGTTGCGCTCGAAGTCTCATGACCTCTTAGCGAATGGCAGTTAAGAAGTTTTTACTGCTATGTTTTGCGGTGTCATTTAGGTCCTCGTTGGTTCACGAAAACTTATATTATTATTATGTACGCATATACAGAGCCCAATCGTAGCGTAGAGGCAAAAGGTTGTGGGTTCGGTTCCCACTCGGGGAAATAAAATATTTAATATTTTCATTTTTTCGCCACTCTACACGCAATGCCTCCAGAATTCGGCGGAAACCGCAGAGTGGAGTGTCTTAACACAAGGTTTAGAAAAAAAAATTACCATACATGTATAGTAACAAATTCTTGCATCTATATATATTTGTAAAATTTCATATTGTTTGGAAAAAAAGATAGACGGACAACAATGCCATCGTATATGAGTTCCATTTTGTGCGTTTGAAGTATGGAATGGAAACGGAATAGTTGTGACATTGATTCAGGTGTGACTACGTTAATATTGTCTCTAAAATTAACAGAAAGTAGAAAATGAACGGAAAGACATAGCACTCTGCGAGAAATGCGTAAATTATTACTTTAAAATAATGATATGTTATTCTATAAGTATAAAAATTTATAAAAAAAAATAACTTTACGGTGTGCATCTACCGCAAGGCATTAGGATACTAAATATTCGGTCGACAATTTTTCTTACACATTTTTTTATCTAATCCTTAAATATAGTTTTAATCAAATCATTATCAAAGTTTGGTTTAATTTACTATTTGTTAAATTTATATACATCTATGCTCCAGTGGTATTCTCGAATTGTCGTACTTAATAAGTAATTGACTTAATTATTTAAATATGTTAAACTATACTTATAGACTCTCTAGTTCAACAAAAGTAGGTATTCTTTTATATGTTTACCAATTTTTTATATCCCCTTTACCAACAAGCGTATGTCATCCATACTGTATTTCAGCAATTTAGAAGTGAACCCCCGCATTAAGTATTCGCTGCTTCAATGGAAGACCGTAAAATGAGCTCAGACCGAGTGCATGGAAAGAAACGTAATCCGTTAAAAGGTTTCCGCGGAAATGTATAATGGCATTAAGTATGTTTCACATTAACTGGTAAACTGTAGAGGCTGAATTCAGCGGAAAGTGGGAAACGCAGTGTCTTAGCACTAGGTTCCCTCTGTCTACCCTGCTGTATGCGGGATACAAAGTGAAGCTCATTTTTTTTCTGTAGAGCTCACAGTAACACAGTGGAGCAGCGTTGGCCTGTAAATGTGACAATATTTATGGATGCGATCCCCTCTCTCGGGTGAAATATTACTTAATTTATATTCGATTCATCGCTCTGGGGAAGATGTAGAGAATAGAATCCGGATCTAGATGTAGCGTGACGTTGAGTTCTGCCATTCAACACGTAATGTTTGCAAAATTAAAAAGCACACAATGACGAAAAGAACGTGTTTAAACAAGGTTCGTTCTGCCTATCTGTGCTATGAGGGAAAAAGAGTGATAAATATATATTTTTTAAGCTTCACACTTTATCCTCAGCGGAAAAGCCAGAGAGAACTGGAACGTTAGGGCCTGTCTTTCGCCTTGACCATTTTAATCAACCTCTTTATTCATATCCTCCGAAAGGTCATAACAATTTGTACGTGACTTTCTTCCAGTATCATCGATACAGTATTTTTAAAAGTCAGCCGATGTCTCTTTCGCCCTCTCTTACCACACACTCACGTTCTTAATAAATCTCTTTTGTCAATCTTTGATTTCTCATTTTTTTGACGTGCCTTAACCATCTGGATTCTTATTTTCGTTATTTACATCGTGACATCTGCTAGAGTTTGTGATTCTGTGTATCTTCCGGATTCCGTCAGCTAAATTGACTAATTGACATATTGTACGAAGTACCTCTCCTGATTCTTAGCATAAACTGCACATGAACCAGACCAAGTTCAAGGACGGGTATCTTATAGGTTTCTGCCCATCGCTGCAAAACATGTGGATTTTCTATTATTTTTTTACCGTCCTTTAAAAGCACTCTTTTTATTCGGGTTAGCGATCAACCTCGAAAATTACTAACTTCTTGACAGAAATGTCAAATTTTTCCGGAACTCTTCCATTGCTAAATAGAAAACGGCGTCAAAATAAAAGTTTTTAATAACTCGTTTTTTTTTCTTGGATCCTCCAATGCTTCATTTTGATTGTAAAGTAAACCGGGTTTCTTTATTTAAAAACCAATGGAGACTTTACTGTTACAATTCGTATAAAAACCCTATATTAACAACAATAAATACATATTAAACTAAACTTTAAAAAATATTACAAAATAACGTGTATCGCTCGTATGTGCAACGTCCAACATCCTGCAATTCTATAGAAGACAGCTGTAGAATGTAAACACTCTTTTCTTGTCCCACTATTTTCTTTATACGTAATTTATGTTTAAAATATACTCAATGCAACTAAAATTAGCTTGAAAGCGTAATGATCGGATCACGTGACAGCAATAAAAATATAACGTATATAAAATAAATAAAAATTCGCAATATACATTGAGCCAACTTAGTGCAGTGAAGCGGTGTCTGACAATTTTCTCATTCGGAGAAATTGCGTATATGGATCGTCCTAAGTTCAAATCTTTAAGAAAATTGAAAATTAATCAATACAATAAAATCGTAGTGTTTTGGGAAATATTCTACTGTATATGCAATCATCAAGTCATATGTCAAATTATCAAAGTTGGCGTTGCTTTACATCATTAAATGTGATGTATCTAAAAAAGTGGAAATGACCGGAATAATTTTTTTACTTATATTCCCAATCTAGTGCCATACTCTATATGAAAGAAAATTAACTATTAATCTACCAATTATAATATTATTGAAATATTTTGCAAAAAAAATCTCCAAGTCGAAACTATATCCAACCAGTATGCAAAACAAAGCTTAAATAGCACCAGCATTAACTACTTTCACGTTTTTTCCAACAAAATGTAACATCCAAGGCCACATTTAGAACAATAGCTGAAATGCTCACGAAGAAAAAAGTCAGAACTGAGTTTCCTCCTTCAATGTCTTCCGATAGTCCATTATTTTTGGCAGCGGCGAAATTGGCTCGCTAATGCACCCATTGTTCGTATTTCAACGCTATATCGGAATAGGCCGACATTTGTTTGAGATAAAGTGGGGTTTTGCTGATTGAAATTCTAACCGGCTGCAAAGTGTTTTAGTTGGTGTATGTTATTCGTTTGTATTAGGGTTAGATTATAAATGGAAGGTTTCGGCCAAAATAATAATTAAGTATTTGTTATAGAATATGAAAAGGTTGAATAAATTTCAATTTAATATTGACGGCTTGGACACAAATGAATCAAACGCAGATTAAGTTCCGTCTCGAAGGACCACTGTAAAGGATGATATAAAATACGTGGAAATTTGGGAACGATTTTTTTTGTGAAATATGATTTATATTTAAATACATACAGTACAATCAACATAGACACAAGAAATGAATTTTGACAATTATTTGGACATAATATATACCTATAACAATTTTTTAAAATGTTTTCATTGTATTAGTCTGGTTAGAATAGCTAGATTTTGCAACTAAGCTATGTATCACTACTATATTATAATAGGGACTTCATATTTTATTATTTTATTATTTTAAATCAGCTTCACGCTGTATCCCGCACAGAGCAGGGTAGGCAGAGGGAACCTAGTGTTAAGACACTCCGTTCCTCACTTTCCGCCGAGTTCTGGAGGCATTGCGTGTTGAGTGGCGGAACTCAACGCCGCGTTTTGCCTCGACACCAAAGCGAAGAAATGAAAATATAAATGTAAATAAATATTTCATTTCCTTGAGTGGGGATCGAACCCACAACCAGTCGATTTTATAGTCACACTTTGTGCCCCTGCGCCACGACTTGCTCAACTCAATTTATTATTTTAATCTACATTGTAAAATTTGTATACTCTAAGTTCGACTACTGGTTCGAATTGAAAAAAAAAATTGTATTGGATAGCGATTTAACGCACTGAACTTGTATTCAGGGTTACGTTTAGGCACTTAGAGTGTGTTTCGTATAACATAAAACTCTCAGTCATTTCTATTTAACCACGCAGACGAAGTCGCGGGTAAAAGCTAATTAAGCAAGTGCAAACAACAATCACCAACGCTCACGTACTGTGCAAACTTAATAAAGCTTTGTTACCGGAAGTGTCTGCCGGAAATAGGAACGATTAACATAAACGCACACCCTCCGGCCATTTCGAGCCAATAATATTATCTTGTATATACAAAATCTACATATGTAGTACATACATCATTAATTCTGTGTCAAATTAGCGATTCACCCGTGGAGTTTCTCAGAAACACTCGCTCTAAACGTATACTTCGTGAATAATTAAAACGATCTCAACTTTGTTAATCGAACATGATATATTGCGTCGCGTTGCCTTCGGGAGATTTATTGAGAACTAGCGTCTCGGTCGCAGCTTCGCCCGCTTTAACTAAACTTTTATATTACTTACTTACTAATCTGAATCGATTTCGTGTTCTAATAACATTATAATTTTAAATACAATAATCATTCAAGTTTGAGTCAGTCCAATTAAATAAATTACTATTATGTGATATTTTTTATTTATGAATCGAAAGAAATAAAACATTAAATCTTAGAAAGTTGAAGCCAGTCGTGGCGCAGCGGCACAAAGTGTGATAGTTAAACCGATTGGTTGTGGGTTCGATCCCCATCCGAGAAGATGAAATATTTATTTAAATTTATATTTCTATTTCTTCGCTCTGGTGTCGAGGCTAACCGAGGCGTTGAGTTCAGCCACTCAACACGCAATGCCTCCAAAATTCGGCAGAAAGTGGGGAACTCAACACTAGGTTCCCTCTGCCTATTCTGCTGTGTGCGGGATACAGCGTCCAGCTGATTTATTTGATTTATTTGTTAGAAAGTTTAACAAAATACAACAATGAATTCATTTAATTCGGTAAGACCCTTTTTGAAATAAGTCTGCACAAAGGGACAGACAAAAAAAGCATTGCGTTGTTATTACATTTGCAACATTTCTAATAATAGTTTTTCTCATATATCTTCTATGTACAGACAGCGATCGCTTACATTTTTATTACATATATTGATTCAAAGTATAATAATATATGAGTATGTGTTTGTTTGTAGCAAAATTGTGGATAACTTCTTAATTGTTCTGTTCGTATAACATATAAATTTACATATTTTGTGTTTTCAAAGTAATTTTAGTATTATAAATTGGATATTTATTTGAATACAATTATTTTGTTTATAATTTCTTGATGCTTAATTTAAAATTTTAATTAATTTGAAAATTTCGAAGTTCTATTTATGGATAATTTTAGCATTGATCTATCACATATATAGTTTAACTAGCAGTCCCTGGTTCTATGTTAAGCTTAGGACATATTTTATAATAGCTATATACGGGATACAGCGTAAACCTAAAAAAATATGCAAATTATAATAATATATTAAATATTGTTCTTATAAATAAAGAAAATGAACTCTTCATCACTGCTGCTTCAGTTCACTCTGTTCTGTACTTGAATCTCCTTTCCCCTAGAATTTTCGAATGCACCCAAGACGCAATGATTTGATATTGGATTGGTAGCACTCAACTCCGCGCTTTGGTTTACTGGAACAGGGAAATGAAAATATTTTAATTCCTCTGATTGAACATCAAACTTACGACCGTTACGTGTACACGCTATTCCACTTTTCATAAAGATCTTTGTTTAGCGTCAAGCTGTATCTCGCCCATAGCAGAGCAGGCAGATGCAACCCAGAAACTTTCCGTCACACTTCACTTTCCGTCGAATCTTGAGACATTGTGTGTTGAGTGGCGGAACTTAACAACGTTCTTTGCCTGCGTACTAGAGCCCTCGAGTGGGAATCGAACTTCTGCCCCAGCGCCACTACGGCCAGTGAAATGTGTTTTCTATTCATAGAATTTGTTTAAATAAAGTAAAACTTATAGTTTGTAACTAAAAATAAGTTATAGAAGCGGTAGACGGCACAGACTCTATGTGGGAAATAAATTTTTCATAAAAGTGACGGGCGAATTAAATGCTTCCCTGAGCTTGATAAGGGTGGAGAAAGTTGCCATTCTTTTAAGAAAACTTGGAATTTATGGACGCCTCATAACTCATGAGTTAATGCTGGCAGGACTATTGGACTAGAATAAAGACGTGGCTTATAAATTGAGACATCACTCTAGTTGTGTTTTCTAGAGATATTGTATAGTTTCGAGATATTTTCTATGATATATCTAGTACTGTTACCGATTTGTATTTTTATTTTTTAATTATTTTTGTGATTTTATTTTAATAATCGCGAAAATCAATGATCTTTTTATGAATAACACTCGTGATACCATTTGCCCACTCTGCTATGCTATGATAGAGTAGCAGGTTCTTTATGATATTAAATCCAACTCTTCGCTTTTCAATCAAAGCAGCACTTACGTACTAAAGTTGGAAAATTAAACTAATTTAATTTCTTCAACCAATGACCATCGCGTTTATCAGACCACAACGATCTTTGAAACTCACTTAAAAATAGGAATACATATAATACTAGAAAATAATATGTTATAAGTTTTGGGGGCAATAAAAGTAACTTTGTTATAAATAAAAATAAAGCCACCACATAAAACTTGTCCCAATATGATTTATGATGAAGATGAACCGTGTGATATTTGATTATTACCAAAATTTGGGCCAATAAGGAAAATATTGCTGATAACCGTTCGTATACGTTACGATGTTAAGTTTTAGAAGACGCTCTAGTAAAGTGAAATGAAGTGTCTTAACACTAGTTACCCTTTTGCCTTACTCTGATATATGGTATACAGTATGAACCCAAGAACAAAATAAAAAAGCAAACAAACATTTTGCCAGGATTTTTCATAGCTTCAGTAACATTTTATATTTTCATGTTGTTTGTATAGAGATAATTAAGCTGGAAAATATATTATTCATCCCACGCTTACATAATGTTAATAAGACGTTTATCTCTAATTCTTTCTGTTTGCCACCAACAGCTAGTGAATACGAAATGAGAGAATATGGAAAATAGTAATTACCATTACAAATGTAGATACCGCTTTTAGTGTAGGCGATTGTTAATAAAGATATATATTTTTTGTTTTACACATAGGTATTCTCTGGCATAGTTAAAGCTGATAGGTAAAGTAAATTAACATATTTTGATAAATTAGTGTTAATACACTCCGTTCAACAGAAAATGTCGTAAAAAAAATCATAAGTTCCGGCGTAGAAAATGATTGATTAACTATAATAAGAGTTTTTTAGCTTCACGTTGTATCTGGGACATAGCAGTGTTGGCCGACCTGGGAACTTAGGGTTAACACTCCGTTACCAAAAAGGCACTTTCGTTCCTCACTTTCCGCCAAATTCTCGAGACACTGCGTGTTGTATTATACATTATAACTATATTATTTTTTTCCATTAACTATCCTGTATATTATAGCAGAGTCAGCAGAAAAACATAATGTTAAGACACTCCGTTCCCCACATTCCGTTTGACCTGGAAAAATAAAAAAAATCAAATCCTGGAAACATAAGTGCAGTATAAACGGCGGAACTCAACGCACTTACACTCTCGAATCCACAACTATCACATTTGTAGTCACATGCTGTCCAGCTGTGACCAGAATGGCCTCACGGTTACTTAAACCATTTATATTGCAAAACTATTCAACAATTGAAAACTTTTAATAGCTTACTGTGATTAAGAGTAACCAATGGAACTGAAATATTGAATTCGGAAGCTTTCCCGTAGTAATAAAGTTTCGGTCGAGCACAAAGTAAGATTTAAATTTTATTGAAGTGCTACAATCCATCCAATCCATTAATATTTCACATTTGATTTGTTTTAATTATTTATCAGCTTTTTGATTGGTTATAAGATTTCGTATGCTAAATGTAATCTGTAAAAGTTAGCAATTTATTTGGTGTGCTTTAGAAAATATTTAATTATATTTGTATTTCTTTTTAATCGTCATGCGTTTCTTGCCTTTGTGCTGCACAGACTAGAAATTAGCCGAAAAAAAATCAAAGTTACTCCATTCTCCACTTACAATTTTAGACATGTTAGGCGGCGGAAAACACCGCCGGTTAATGCTAAACAGGAAAAACGCACCGTAAATATACTTAATCTAGCCAAGGACAAGATTAAATATGGAAAATTAAAAGGGCTTCATAACAAGAAGAAAAAGAGAAAGAAAAAAATGGCATTTTTTAGACAAAATGTTTTTATTAAGTTCTTATTAAATTAAATGATTATATTTTAAAAAAAATAATTTTCCCGCTCTGATAGGCAAAGTTTGGCGATAAAAACAACAATGTTTTGAATATTGAATGGATTGGGAATCGAAGGGTCCTAACCCTAGGGTCCCTCTGCCTACCCTCTTTATCCAGGATACAACGCGAAATAAACTAACTTTAAGATGTTCATAATTCTTAACATTTAATTTCTAAGTAAGATTTATTATCCCGGTGTGTGGCAACGTGACCTATTTGCTACAGACAACCCATTAGTCGCTATCACATGCGGTGTACTTGGCAACGCTGCAAATAACATATTTTGTATTACTAATATTTATTGTATTCAGAATATTTTTCTTATCTTCTTGAATTTTTACTTCGATGCCTATACTTTTTAATATTTATATTTTAGGGTTTCAAATAAGGTGATGGAGGGAAGGAGGAAAAGGTGTTAAGACATTGCCTAATTTTTGAGACATGTGCTTAGTAGAACTCATCGCGAGTTGTATTGTCTCCAGAACGATGGAAACGAAAAAAAATATTCCTTCGAGTGGGAATTGAGCCCACAAACACACATTTAGCGAGACATTGTGCCCGAAGAAGGCATTAATTTATTAAAAACCTTATTTTAGATATTAAATATAACCAGAAATGTATAATTTATTTTGTTTTAATTTTTTTTTTACTTCACGATGTATTCCGCGTGTAGGAGGGTAGGTAGAAATGGGACACGGTTCTCCTAAACCTAATGTTAAGGTAGTCCTTTTCCCACTTTTCAAATGTTTGAGATATTGTGTTGCGTGCGTTGCCTGTTGAGTGGTGAAACCGAACGCGATGATTGAATTTGTTACCAGGGGGAGGTAATAAAAGAAATGCTTTTTCCCAAGTAAAAATCGAACCCACAATAATCGCGTTAAACTCTGTGCCGTTGTGTCACGTCGCTCACTTACATGAAATATATTTATAAAAATGTATAAAATATTTATAAGAACTAAGACAAATTCTTCAAAGTCAATCTTATTTGAATCTGCATTACAGTCACGAAGATTGTACCGGGCCAAAGTTTTCCAAGATTACGTGAAAGGCTTTGCGAAAACGTTAAATTTTATAGCGCAACGATTATATTAAAGTTAAACGAGATTTTTGAGTTTTAGGTGCATATTTTAGTTGAGGTCGTAAGGGAAAATAATTATAATTTATAAATATTCCTTTGAAAAGTCGAGAACGGAGTGTGTTAACACTGGGTCCCCTCTGCTTACCATTCTATATGCTGTGTGTAGCTAACAAAAAGTCTTGGTGTCAACACCAAGATATTCTTAAAGAATTTGTTTTATTTTAACTAAAATTAACTTAGGAAGGAGATATGAAGAAGTTATCATATGGACAGTGAAAATAATTAAAGTACATCGAACCTATTAAGGTGATATAATACAGCCTATAGTCTTCTTAGATGAAACATTTTTTTTCATTACAAGTAGTTTATGAGATTAGAGTGTTTAACTACACAAATTGTTCAGCTTTATAATATGAGAAAGGATTTAGGTTATAATATGTCGTAAAACAGTTGGCAGTCGGGAAAAAATTAAAACATATTCCACCGAGAGAGGAAACAGCGTGAAGCAAGTAATAAAAGATTATGTACATACATGCTTCAAAATTTCTTTAGCGCGTACTCATATTTATCTTATTTAAAACGCGAATTTCATTCACATTACACATTTGACAAACGAGGATGGATCCAAGCGTACAGATTTACTTGCAGTTATGAAGATTATGATATTTTCTTCATTTTTATAATCTTTCTACATCTTGTGGAAAAATAGCGGTAATTAAAGGAAAAAAATATAGACACAACAACATTTAGATATCATCTTCATCATCTTTTTTCTTTATAACTGCTTGTATAATAATAGAGAAATGGCGAAATTTAACTATTAACACTTTAGATCCAGATTGGATTTTCCTTATTTTAGCTTCACACTATACTACGCAAATAGGATGGGAGGCAGCCCTCTGCTTCAACGGAGTGTCTTAACCTAGTGTTAAAACACTCCGTTTTCTACGCTATGTGCAATTTTCGAGATATTGCATTTTGAGTAGCAGAGCTCAACGTCACGCTTGGCCTTATTGCCACGTCGAAGAAACAAAAATAATTAACTCATCTGAGAGGGAATCGAAGCCGCGACCATCGCATTTACTTACACATGCTGTACCGCTGCCCCACGACTTGTTTAATTTTATTTATTATGTATTTTCAGAAGAATTTCAAAATTCATACACTTCAACACATTAAGATGTCAAAAATTTAATACTACTTTAAAATATAAATCAACTTCACGCATATTTAAATTAGGCCATCAGTAGAAACGACAATGTTATTGAATTTTAGCAATAAAAGTTTTTCTTATACATTACAAAACTACAAACAAAAATAAGTATAACAAGATAAACGATATAACAATCACTTCGGGCGCTCCCAACACAATCAGCAAGATGCCATTTCCGCTTTCGCCCTCTCTTTATTTTAAAGCTGTGTTAGCAAACTTACTTTGAAATCCCCTATCGTGCAATTGTATATTTGTTAAATATTTTTATATTTTTTTATACATTCACGCTGTTCCGCACAAAACAGGGTAGGCAGGGGGAACTTGGGAACCTAGTGTTAAGACATTCCGTCCCGATTGCGTTTTGAGTGACAGAACACAACGCCGCGTTTTTCTCAATTACTGGAGCGAAAATAAATGAAAATATTAAACATTTCATTTCGTCGAGTGGTAATCGAATCCATGAATTGTTGCACGACTAATAAATAGTAAACTTTAATAGGTTTAAATATAGGTGAAAGAGTGAAAGGAGAAAGAGTAAGGTTTGTATGAGTATTAGGATATAGTAGGACTGTAGGTTCGATTTCCATTGTCACACTCTGGTAACACGACAAAACGATGCGTTGAGTTTCGTCATGTAACCAGGAATGTCTCGAAAATTAAGTGGAAAGTAGGTAATGGTAATCTTAACACTAGGTTTCCTAGACCCACCCTGATATGCAGGAAAATACTTGTTGCTGTTATTTTTATATTATATTTTTTTATAAATGGAGAAATGAGAATTGAGATGGTTATCACCTTTTTAGTGTTATATGTTTTTTTTCAGCTTAACGCATACAACGCACCGTATACCGCTTTTCTACATATTTATTAAGAAAAGAAGAAAATAATTTTAAGAAAGCTACCAATAAACATTAAAATACCATATCAAAATGTTATCAACTCCACTCTAATTAAATAATGATCCGGCCTCATCTCATCCGTAGTATCCATTATTTATAATTAGCTCGCAGACCCGCGGAGGCGACATAAATCATTCCTCTTCCTTATGAATGGTGGAATAACTCGATGCTTGGAAAACATCAAATTTGTTTACTTTGTTATAAAAAATAAATATTTTTTTTCAGCATTATGGTAGCGGGAAAACTGGAGTTTTACGTTTCATAGTTCTCGTTAACCAAAATACGGGAGACTACTAGTGAGATGTAACAATTTTTTTAGCTTCAGGCTGTACCTTGCACATAGCAGAGTGGGTAAATGGAACGTGGGAACTTAGTGTTCAGACCAACAGTTCCCATTGAGACATTTCCGTTATCCACTCCTGTCGTATAGT
Organism: Heliconius hermathena; assembly: GCA_013403705.1. Taxonomy (NCBI): domain Eukaryota; kingdom Metazoa; phylum Arthropoda; class Insecta; order Lepidoptera; family Nymphalidae; genus Heliconius; species Heliconius hermathena. The sequence continues at coordinate 227,540 of JAAIXJ010000165.1, forward strand.
AAACGTGAAGGTTGTGACCCTACTAAATGTGAAACAGGAACCTAAACGAAAAACAAATCTTTGATTCCCGATGCTTAATACTAATAATTTGAATTATTTTACGGGAAAAGTTTTAAAAACGTTTATATCGTAGTGTTGCCATAAGAAAACAAAACAATACTAATAAGGACGCTTCTATAAGGTATTGCTAGTGCAATTTACAAGCTTTCATTTAACTTGCCGTGTTAGTTGGCGTATGTGAAATCCTACAAGCCCAATTTGACCCACTTCCAAGTTTACGATTAAGCTGAAATTTGAATTACGACGTCAGTTTTGATGATAATAAAATAACATATAATCAATATTATTGTAAATCCAAAAAGGCCACCTAAATGGTAAAAATGGTAAAAAAGGCGAAATATCAATTTTTACACACTTCACCTAATTAATTAAATTAAAAAATTAAATTAGCTTCACGCTGTATCCCGCACACAGCAGGGTAGGCAGAGGGAACCTAGTGTTAACACACTCCGTTCCCCACTTTCTGCCGAATTCTGGAGGCATTGCGTGTTGAGTGGCAGAACTCAACGCCGCGCCTCGACACCAGAGCGAAGAAATGGAAATATAAATTTTTAAGTAAATATTTCATCTCCTCGAGTGGGGATCGAACCCATAACCAGTCGATTTTGCAGTCACACCTCGTGCCGCTGCGCCACGACCGGCCTCAATTACCTAATTAATATGGATATTAAATTATTTTTTTTTGTAAAATATAATCCACCGCGAAATATTTAATATTTATTTTTATTTATTACCTATAATAATAATAAATAAGCAACAAATTAAAAATTGCTTATATAAAACGTTTAAACATACAAAGAAATTATATAACAGAATCCTAAAAAGCTGGGTACTATTGCGACCGGGCGGACGCAAATATCACTTTTACAAAGTGAAGTGCTCCCTCAAAGCCTCCATAGGTCGAGTTCATTAAGTAGAATGAATCTAGACACTTGTTACAATTTGAATATATGATATAGTACCACTGCATCATGTAGTCACTTTGCTGGATTATTAATTTAGTTGTGTTTGTTGTGGTTAAACATTATAAATAAGAAATGTATATAAGTGTAGAGGCCAGTCGTGGCGCAGGGTCACAAAGTATGACTGTCGAGGTTAAGCGCGGCGTTAAGTTCCGCCACTCAACACGCCATGCCTCTAGAATTCGTTGGAAAGTGGGGAACAGAGTGTCGTAGCACTAGGTTCCCTCTGCCTACACTGCCGTGTGCGGGATACAGCGTGAAGCTAATTTATTTATTTACTTTTATAAGTATAATAAATATATAAAACTCTACCGTTACTGAGTTACCAACAAACAAGGCACATACAAAACTATTAGATTATTACAAAAAAAATAAATTTGCTTAATATTTTAATAATATTAAAAATAATAAAAAAAAAACTTTTACAACTTCAGGCTACTCGTGGCGCAGAGGCACAAAATGTAACTTTAAACGCGACAGTGTGTTGTGGGTTTGATTCCCACTAGAGGAAATTTAATAAAAAAAGCGTTAAGCGAGAAAAAAACTTTCAATGTTAGTTTTTACATCCAGCTTCAAATAGACATAATTAATAGTTTTGTATGACACTTGACACATTCTACGTGGTTGGCAACGAGTACACTGGGTTACATCGTGATCTAACAATTCAACAAAATAATATTATTTCAATTCGAATCAGTAGCTCCTGCAATTAGCGCGTATAATCACACAAACCTTTCAGGGTCTTTTTAATTTAGATTTATTAACCAAGTGGGAATTGCAGCCACAACCATTATATGTACACTTACGTCCAATATTAATAACCTATCTCCAACGTCAATCTTAGATTGTTTCATACATCTATCCAATCTAGAGATTGGATAGATGTATGAAACAATCTAAGATTGACGTTGGAGATAGGTTATTAATACTGGGCGTTAGTCAGAGAGATCCGAGCGCCAAGCGCTATGGCCTGTGCATATCTCTTTCGTCTTGTCCACTCTCATCAACCTCTTCACACATGCCCAATAGCCAATCTATACACAGAATTAAAGAAGATACACAGAATAGATACACAGAATAGATACACAGAATTAATGAAGAGATCTTCATTGTGGATTCGATCAGCTATACTTAATCCAGATATCCTAAAACAAGATCGAATCTTGACAGTATTCATCTTTCTTTCACTCTTCTTCTGTAATATCCCACGTTTCACTGCCGTATAACGGCGTGCAACTGTGCTGACGTTTCGCCGTTTCATCAATAAGGCGGTGCCCTATTTGTCGTCCAATTATCGAGATCGATAGCCAATAAAGAATCACGATAACGACGATTTTACATTAATGAGGAAAATAGAAATCTTAATTCTGATATATAAAGATTGAAAATCAATACCTTAAATAAGATTTGGGAGAACTTTGAAAATAGTATATATCTGTTCAAACTAAAACCTATTATCCGATGGAATGAAAATGAATTCCAAGAATTCCATCGATTCGGCACTTTGCCAGTTTCTCGAACATAAAAAACTGGCACATGTAATCGAAAATTAAAGAGCAATCGCTTATATATTTTATTAAGGTATCAAGCTCTACGTTTCAATGGCAGCTCTTCGGTTGACCTAAATATTGATTTCCTTAGGGCTACCTATTAAATGCTAGGGGAAAAGTTAAATAATAATATAAAATAGATGTTCGCTTTATCCTGCGTATAGCAGAGTAAACAGAGGATACCTAATTTTAAGACATTCTGTTGCCCATGCACCGTAAACTAATGTAATAAGTAATTTTTGTGAGATTGCGTGTTCAATGGAGAAACTCAGCGCTGCACTTTGTCTTATTAACGCATTGCTAGAGCGGAGAAATGAAAATAATTTATTCCTTGGAGTGAGAAGCGAAATCACAACCGTCGTGTCTACAGTTTTGCTACAGTTTTGCTACAGCTTTGCTACTGCGCGATGGCGGCGTAAACAGCTGTTCACCGTAAAAAATACTTTATTTTTTGATAAACAATTTATAAATTTAACATTCTACCTTAAATTAACAAATGACTTTAACAAATACTTGTATATGTAGTACGTAAAATTGTATATATTATAGATAAATATGTTTATTTAAATAAAAAATAACTAAAAAACTGGACTGGTTGTGGGTTGGATTCTCACTAGAGGAGATAAAATGTATACTTAAATTGATATTTCCATTTCTTCGCTCTGGTGTCGAGGCAAAGCAGCGGCGTTGAGTTCTGCCACTCAACACGCAAAGCCTCCAGAATTCGGCAGAAAGTGGGGAACACTAGGTTCCCTTTGACTACCCTGTTGTGCGCGGGATACAGCGTGAAGCTGATTAAATTTGATTTAGATTTTAGTTAGTTTTTTGAGAGATTTTTAATTTCTTCCTGCTATATTCTAAACACTAAAAATGAATAATATAATAAACATCTATCTTCAGGCCACCGCCAACGGCACAGCGTCATACTGTAATTTGACGGTTATGAGTTTGATTCCTTGATTATGTATGACTCAAGGATGTGATTTAATTTGACTTAACAATTTTTTACCACCAAACCGAGGTTAGTACTGACTATTTATATATAACAGCCAAGATAGGCTAGAAGTACATTAATTTGCAAATATAACTCAGAGTCAGCACCCGTATACATATTTCGGTTTTTTATTTTGTAGATGAAATCAAGAACGACACATTACTCAACATTGAACTTGGCTCTCATTTCATATTTTTATTTTTGATGGGATATAGCTTAACTCATCTATGTCATATAAGGGTAGGCAGAGACTAGTAGCAAAACACTCCGTTATCCACTTTCCACTCAATTTGACAATTTTATCCGAAAAAGTAATTAAACCGTACTCAAATGCAAAGCATTGCCTGGACGATTAAGCCTCTATCGAATGGTACAATTTACCCGCTTATTCGAGGTCCATCGGTGTCGGTCTTATCCTTTAATTATCTGGCGTTAAACGGCCAATTACAAAAATCGTTCTTTTTTGGCAAGAGGAATCTAAGTTTTTATTGACTAAGGAAAAGCTTAATTAGTAACATTATTAGTGGGTAGCTTTTATTTCTATTACTTAGTAAAGCTTCGTTTTCGGTTATTAAAGTCTATATCTTTATAATTTATTTTTGCGCACTAGATATATGTATATATACTTATCTTATCTTTGTATCTTATATGCATTATGCAAATACTAAAAAAAAATAAACTTGTCATGTGCGAATCGAACTCAGTGGGCACTGAGGGTTCTGTATCAATTTAATGATTGTAGGTCAACGAAAAATACAATCTATAAAAGTTGACAACTTGTAGACAATTTGTAAAAACGAAATATAAACATTCGTATATTTTGATATTATTGACTTATAAGTTTTTGTGCTTTAAGGGACTAGAACTGTACATATGATTTTAAGCTTAGGTTGACACTTTCTTAAAAATTTGAGAAAATATTATCTTTACAGACAGTCAGACTGGCTAAAAAGTGATTGGTTTATTGAACCATAGAAATACATTACGAATTAAATTTTATCTTTAGACATAAATGCATATTGAAAATGTAAGTAGATTTAGTTGTTTCACGCCACAGCAACTGTGGCACACTACTTTAGTATAAAGTTAGTGCATATAATATTATACATGTAAATAAGCTTTGCCTTCACTTTGTAGTGTTAAGTATTCATATTATAAAAGGAGGTTTATTTTAATGATTATTATTATAGGTATTGAAATTTTAAAGTATTATTATTGTTGATTTTTAAGGTTCCGTACCTTTTAAAGAAAAAAGGAACCCCTATAAAATCACGTTGTGGTTCGTCCGATTATCTGTCTGTCAAGAGCCTTTATCTCAGGAACGCTTGAAAATATCAAGTTGATATTCAAATCATATACTCAGACCTATTCAAAATTTGGTATTAAAGCCGCTAATTCAAGTGTGATATCAGATGAAAGGGCTCTGGCTAAGCTCAACTTTAAAAAAGCTCGAGGTCTCCAATTTGTGTACGAAACTTCACGTTACAGCGTGAAGTCCTTGATAGCTAGAGTAGACAGAGGAAACCTGAAAACCTAGTGCTAAGACACTTTCGTTTCCTACTTTTCTCCGAATTCTGCAACTCGACGTTGCACATTGTGTTGTTTCTAGAGCGAGGATAAAAATAATTAATTACTTCGAGTTTAAATCGAACCCACAACCCTCTCAAATACGCAATGTCTTAAAAATTGGACGGAAAGTAGGGATAAGATACACTAGATTTTCTCTGCTTACTTAACTTACTAACTTAACATGATATAAATGCGGGAAACAACGAGAAACTAATAAATCCGATCATTATATATCTATAATTTCTTATAAATGTTGTTATTGAAGCAATTTTATTAACCGTTAAAATCACTCCAGTTTTCAGTATTTCAGATGCATGGCTTGAAACGAGCGACTAGCTGCAATCAATTTGCACCAATCAATCTCTATTAAACCTTTGAGGCTGTAGTGTAGGCAGACGGAAATTTGCAGTTCAGAGAATAACTTTACCTGTAAATGTTTATTGAATCAAGGCCATCGTGGTACAAGCGTGTAATTGTAAACGCGATGGTTGTGGGTTCGATTCCCAGTCTGGGTAATGAAATAATGATTTTTTGAAAGCAAAACGTTTTTGACTATTGTTTACTAGTAGTAGTACTAATGTCTATCTGATTGTCTGACAAGTTAAACTTATTTTTTTTTATTTTTTAGCTTCACTCTGTATATATCCCTCACATAGTAGGGAAGGCAGGGGGAACCTATTGTTAAGATATCAATTAAGTTTCTTATATATTCCACTGAATTTTTGAGGCTTTGCGTATTCAATTGTAGAACTCAACGCCGCATATTGCCTCATTACCAGAATGAGGAAATGAAAATATTAAATATTTCTTTGTATTGGGAATCAAGCCCACACTTACATTGTCATAATAGTGCATATGCGCCACAACTGTTGCAATAAATCAAACGCTTATTTACACGGACATGGAATAAAAGAGAACAAAGTGTTTTCACACAAAGTTCTCCCTGTTTTGAGGAGACGAGGAAGCAGCTGACAAAAAGAAAATTAAACCAATACATAACATCTATCTTAGGCAAAGCAACGTCCATCAAACTAATGAGTTGATAATTCAACTCGCTACCGTGACACGGCTGCTAATTGAGACCGGCGTGACTGATGGCTTGCGTTGTGGTCTGTAGGTAATAGTTAGCGATGTGTTTGTTAAAGTGTCAGTTAGTTTAACTGTTAGATTAGACGGGATGAATAAGTTAATATAAATAATAATTATGAAAAATAATATCTGTGATTATCATACATATTAAAAGAATTAAAGTAATTCAATCCTTCGTATAAGTGTCGAACCCACAACCGTTACTTTATCAGCCACTGTCCCTCTGCACCACGACGGCCTCAAAATTTGGAAAACGGAGAAATTCATCACAAAGATTTCTTTAGACATTTCAATAAGAGCAAGACATAGACATGAAAAGTCACCTAGCTCTAAGCTAGCAACTTTTAACAATCTGCCTAATTGAACTACTACAAAACTTAAGTCTTGGGGCGAACAGAGTAAATGGCTTTCCACTATTTCAAAGCGAACGCTCTTGTTCAATTTATTTTCGCCTGATTTTATTTCCCTTGGGTATGTTGATGTGATATTAGAAGTTTTCTACTCTGGAGCATGTTGAGCTTTTGAGGTCGCTAAGCTTAAAGTTCGTTTATAGTAAATAGGGGATTTGTTGTAAAGTTTTGTTTTGTTGTAAAAATATATTAATAAATCGTAGGGTAAGGGGTAGAGAGAGGGAACCTATTGTTCAGACATTTCTTTACTTACGTACTTCCTAATTTCGAGACATTGTGTGTAGAGTTGGGGAATTTAATGTTGGGCTTTCTCCACCAGATTGGGGATATACAGATAATTTATTGATAGTATTAAAATAAGATTACAAATAGACTATCAAATCTTAAATATGACTAATGATATATTATAATAAATAAAGCGAGTGTAGTGGTTCTGGATCAATTTCAATTTGAGTGAATGTTTGTTTTAAATAAGTTTCATTGCCCCATGCTATCAAGATAAAAGGTGGCGGTGAGTTCCACCACTTAACACTCAATAACACACAGCTTTCATTTCGACATGACATGAATATTATATAAACCGTTCCCCACTTTCTGCCGCATTCTGGAGGCATTGCGTGTTGAGAGGCAGAAGTCAACGCCGCGCTTAACCTCGACACCAGAGTGAAGAAATGAAAATATAAATTTAAGTAAATATTTCATCTCCACGAGTGGGGATCGAACCCACAACCAGTCGGTTTTACAGTCACACTTTGTGCCCCTGCGCCACGACTAGCCTCAGCAAAATAAAAAAAAGCAAGATTACCTTGGTTACAAAAGCTTATATCCTTATTTGAAGTATATACATATGTAAACGTTAAAATCCCCACATGTCATTACCGCCACATGTATTTCCGTCAAAGTGAAGGGACTGACGGACAACTTAACAACATTGGGTAAAGCGATTCATTTGCGAGTACAGTAAATTTTTAACACAACAGTATTAAATGATTCAAAAGGAAAAGTTGATTTACTTATTTTTAAAATAAATGAAATGTATGGGCTTTAAAATTGTATCTACCTTTTTGATTTGCAGTAGGTACTTACATGTTGTAGAGCTCTACCATGTGGCTACCCATCTACAGAGTGTGACGGTTTTGGTTTCAATTTCCGGGGGGATGGAGGAATATATTTTTAGTTTCATGTTGTATTCCACATATATTGGGATAAGCAGATGGAACCTGGGAACCGAGTGTTAAAACACTCCGCTCCCATTCAGATATCCCCGTTTCCTACTTTCCATTGCGGCATTTTTTTCCATTGCGTGTCGAGTTGCGGAAGTCAACACTGAGTGTTGTTCACCAGAGCGGAAAAATGAAAATAATTTAAATGTAATCATCCGTGGCTACATATGCAGGTACAAACGTGGAACTGAAAACCCAACACTTGTAGGTTTGGTTCAAATTGCGCGGAACCAATTTTCCACACATAGCAGAGGACGTAGAGGAAAAGTAGTGTTGCAATTCATTCTCAATTTCCGCTTAGTTTTAAAAACATTGCGTTGAGTGACGGAACTAAACGCTGTCCAAATTTCCATATATCTATAATTGCAATATTTTAAAATATTACTTCAAAAATTTCAACCCATACTGTTGAGTCACTGTAATATGGCCATTTGAGCAAGGAGATTTATACGCAATAAAGTACATGTGTGAATCCGAGCGTGTTACTTTAACTGCTAGTATTTCAACGACAGAACAGAAATATAGCTAACTATTTCATATTAGCGTAAATATATTGTTTAATATTTAATATAAATATATATGAACATTATATATTCCTAGAGGCCGCTGTGGGGCAGTGGGACATATCTGATTGTAAATGCAAAATTTCTAGATTCGATCGCCATTCGAGGCAATATAATCAAAAAAAATCAGCTTGAAGCTGTATCCCGCACACAGCAGGGTAGGCAGAGGGAACCTAGTGTTAAGACACTCCATTCCCCACTTTCTGCCGAATTCTGGAAGCATTGCGTGTTGAGTGGCAGAACTCAACGCCGCGCTTTGCCTCGACACCAGAGCGAAGAAATAGAAATATAAATTTAAGTAAACTTTTCATCTCCTCGAGTGAGGATCGAACCCACAGCCAGTCGGTTTCACAATCACACTATGTGCCCCTGCGCCACGACTGGATATAATCATTTTTTTATTATTTAAAAAACCACTATATTAATACAAAAAATTGGAGAGAAACAAAAACATTATTAATCTCAAAAGAAAGGTTTAAGATTTAAGATACTCTTAACTTGAATTATCTGTTGAAATGGTTTCTTACAAAGTTAAATTGTTCGGCAATTTTCAATGAAATATAATCCCGACTTAAAGTTCTTTACAATAATCAACTATTACGTAAATGAATGATTGAGTAGCTTTTGGGTAGAAGTTAACTTTAGCAAAACAACATAGTTTTTAGTAAACAAAAGTTTTTTTTACAGTTTCACGCAGTATCTCGGATATAGCAGATTAGACAAAGAAAATCTAATGCAAATGACGGAAAGCCAAAAGCTCCGTTTTTGGCTTTCCATCAATATACACTGGGAACAAAACTGCAAACGTAACACTGCGTTTTGAATAGTGGAACTAAACGCCGCACTTTCCCAGAGCTGGTTAACAAAAATAATTATTTCTTCGTGTGAATGTAACTTACAATTATCAACTGTATATGCTTACAAACTTATATAAATCATATACTAATTTAAATTATTTTGAGCGCGTCATGTTGAAGGAGTATAGCGTCTGAACTCTGATGGTAAAAGAAGCGCTTATAGAGTCTGGTAACAAAAAAAGCGCGGCGTTGAGTTCCGCCACGCAATTTCTCGGAAGTTAAGTAGAAAGTAGGAGTGGGATGTACTAACACTAGATTTCCTTTTGTTACCTTGCTATATTTTCCATTACCTTTCTATATGCGGGATGTAGCGTAAAGCTGAAAAAAAAGAAACAAACCAATTATAATGAGTTATTTCATTACTGTAACGTAACGTAATTACCACAGTACTAATTAAGTCAGTCTGTTGAAAGATTTAAGATATTTGTGTTAAAATTAAAAACATTTCCGAGATCTCGACCCACAGTCAGTACCAGAACGAGAGTAAAAAGTAAACAGGCGACTCGCGAGACAGGTAAAGTGACTGGCTAACGAAATAAAACAAAAACTATTTACTCATTGGCCGTTATACAAAAGACTTTTATGTGTTTTTATAGAAATTAGCTTCTTTTTCTGTCTATCTAATTGAAACTCTAATTGATACTGTTTTGTGGTGTAGCAGCACAGTGTGTACTGTAAGCGTGACGCTTGTGGGTTCGATTCTTACTCGGTGGAATTAACAATTTTCACTTCCTCGTTCTGATAACACAACCAATTACGGCGTTTAATTCTGCCACTTAACACGCAATGCCACGGAAAATGGGGAGCGAGCTGTCTTACCACTAAGTTCTTTCTGTCCATCCCCGTCATATACGCGATTTAGCGCGAATCATTTCTTTCTGAAGATTCTATAGATTTTATGTTATGTACAAACGTGATGCTGTAAAAAAGTCATTTCGCTACATACTGTAACAGTATGTACCTTGGGTATAAGTTAAAAATAAATAAATAAATAAAATAAAATATGCATGGCAATACACATAAATAACATAGTTAATTATGAATAATACAAACTATATATTTTTAATACCATATTAATCGAGACGAGTTCGTGTATTGTCGTCCCGAGTGTCGCGACCGTCGTTCTGTCTATATAGGTGGTGGTGATGCTGGAAGGCAGCGGTCGGGTCAAACTATCAAGTGCTGCGGTGCTGATATATATGATGCACATAAAGGCTCGTACCAAATGTATAATAAATATAATGTGATAATTCGAAGTCTATGATGGCACGATCTTTTAGGATCGAATTTCTTATAAAGGCAAAATATGTGTAGGAGCGACACATATTGTGGGTCAAAGTGATCTTTGACCATTATTATAATATTGAATGTTGCTTGACGTCGCGGAAACTGACGTGATGGACTTATGCGAACTGTTATAGCGACATTAACTATGTCGTGGCTGATGCCGTCTCGCAGTACGCTCGCGATACGTAAGCTATGCTTGTATGGCGTTGGTCATTGACATATTATATACCACTTCTACGACTTGGTATACGACTAGTAGGTGTGTGGTGCTATTTTATGTCCCAGCTCCGGTGTATGTAGTAGTGTCCGCCTGTCTCGTACGGGTGTGTGGTGCTATTTTATGTCCTGGAACTCTGGTGTATGTAGTAGTGTCCGCCTACGGTTCGAGACACGACTGTGGGGTGTGTGCCGTGCGTTTATTTAACATATCGGCCGCCTTGCGGTAGTGCGTTCGTTCCAACGACTTATATTGATCTCACAAATCAATCAACATCACGAATCACCATTCTAATACAATCTTAATATAAACAAGCGTAACAAGTACCTTCGGAAAGATCACACACAAACGTCCCGGAGAGTTCAATAAGACTGTTGCAGCCGCAGTCTGGTAGGAATTCACGGTGTAGGGCGGGGAGGGGCCCGTACTCTTTCTTCCTTTTATTATAACTAGTTCGCAGTTATAGTGGAGAGGAAGATAGGACGCGCTCTTGGCTTTTCTTCGGACGAGCTTCGAGTTATGACAATGTCATATTGTCGAGTTTCCAGTTATCTAAATAACTGACACAAGAACAACTTCTGATGGCAAATATCTTATTAAAGCGATACCTTCTAATGGCATAATATAAAGTTCTTAATACTGTTACCTCTGAATCTCTAAAAGATTTTGGGTTCTTCACGATCACAACTATAAACAGTTCTAACCACTAGACACATCACGAGCCAAGGCATTATTATATTAAATAATATATTCAAAGGTGTTTGAGATATCAGTTACAATACTACGTATAAAAACAGCCAGAACCAGAATAGCCAGTATAAATTAGATAATTTATACTTTTTGAGACATCTCACAATAACAATAATAATAAAAAAAACAAAACAGTAACATTTTTTGTGAAAGTCAAAACAAGTTAAAAGGAAGTTAGGTGAACAAAATGAAGTCCGAAACATTATTGGATGACAGAAAAAGGTTGCTAATTACGAACAACACGCCATTACCTACCAGTTCATCCACATCACTGTCACTGTCATTGAAAATGTATATATTTTAATGAATATTCAAAACAAAATTGGACTTATTCAATTATGAAGATGTTACTTTTGAATATATTAATTTGTCTTAATCCCTCCCTTAACAGTTACGTCCCTTCGGAAACAGGATAATGGAGTGTCTTAACACTTACTTTAATAGATCTAATAGGGAATTACAATAAGAGCGGTGGAAGTTAAAACAAGGTATTGTATTTGAACCCGCGCCTCTCGGAAACCATCCAAGTGCTCTGACTACTAAGCCATATTTTGAGGACGTATAGTGTGTGAGAGTAGATTGTTAAATTCTATCAGTGATCCCCTACTCCATTACGTTATAGTTAATCATAACTCGGTTCCCTCAGTCTGCCCTACTATGCGGGAAAAAGCGTGAAGTGAAAATATAAAAAAGACTATAACAATATAGTAAGTGAAAGCAGTATTTTACGTTATAATAAAACATATCGAAAAGCCATTTCAAATGCTCACTCGTGCTTTAGATCGTTCCATTTTCCGGACGCCCACGTCTAGATTTTTAAGAATAACTATTGCCTGCAACTTCGTTTACGTGAATTTTATAACCAAGTCCATACTACCTGCAATTACTATAGGATATGTCAGGCTATTCGTGGCGCAGGGGCACAAGTGTGCTAAAATGCGACAGGTGATGGGTTCAATTTCCACCCGAGAAAAAAAAATAATATTATCATAACTTCACTCTAGTAACAAGGCAAATCGCGGCGTTGAGTTTCGCCACTTAACACGCAATGCCTTCAGAATTCGACAGAAACTGGGAAACGGAACTTTTTGTCTCAACACTATAGTCCATCAGCCTTCCTTGCTACGTGCGGGATACAACGAGGAGCTTAATACAATGTGATAGAAATTTAGAACAAAAAGATTATAAGCGAATAAGTTATTTTTATTTTATCGTGGTTACCAGAAAGACAAAAGGTGGCGTTGAAGTCCATCACTCAACTTGCAATGTCTTGAAAATTGAAAGATATTGATAAGATAGCAATGAAGAGCCTTGATACTCCTCTCTCCGCCTACCCTGCTATGTACAAGATAAAGTATAACCAGTAGTTAGACATATGTCAAAAAGTCAACTTAAATTTTGATAGCGCTATGTAATTTGTTGAACACTCGGTGTCATTTCACGTTTTAATATTAATCGAGTACATTTTGTAGGAATGAATTTCCATCAGAATAATTATATTTGTGAAATTGGTTTGCTGAAAATGGAAACAGTATTTCCAGCATAGTGATGATATTACAAATAAATAACTGGAATAAATCTGTATGGAGATTTCTTTTTGAACTATTTTTTGGTTATTACACGATAATAAGAGGGACGTTATATTATTATTATTTTTTCAGTTTCAGGGAAGGCAGAGGCAACCTACTGTTAAGACACTCTGTTCCCCACTTTCTGTCGAATTGAGGAAGCAATACGTGTTGGGTGGCGAAGACCCGAGCGAAGATTGAAAATATAAATTTAAATAAATTATTATTTAATTCTTAATTCAATCGCAATATATATTTTTATAAGAAATTTCATCCTACCGACGTGGCGCAGCGGCACAGCGTATGGCAACGCGACGTGGATTCGATTCCTATTAGGTGGATTAAACTGAATTCATTACGTAATATAAGTAAATTTACTTTGTAAAAGTTTCGAAAGCTTGAATGCGGTATTTGACTAAACATCAGCCAAACATCTTGTATTCTACACAATAGTATTGTCTGTGCTTCATCAATTTTGATATACAAATAACACCGGAAATGGGTCGAGGGTAGGTTAGAAACTGGAATTGTAGAACAATGGAGAAAATGTATGTAGATACGAGATATACATACGAGATATGTATGTATGTTTGTACATATGTTTGAGATAAGTAGAGTTTTAGAAGACTTATATGTTTTAAATTTAATTTAAAATATTATTTATACAATTAAGCGATCAAAGTACCTTTGATGGTCGATTGTCGTTTCATAGAACAGCAAGTATTGAGTGTCAGTCCTGCAGGCAGCTACAACCGGCGCGGAAGTCAATTCAGTTAATTTAGTTATTTGTTTTAAATGAAACTATTTTAACCGGATTAATCGCGTATATTTTGTATTTTTATACATTTTTGGAAACCCGACGTTTCGAACACTTTGCAGTAGTCCGTGGTCACGGGTAGACTGAGGTTGCATTCGTCTGTCAGTTGACATAATTATTATATCAAACTACCGCCAACGATTTCTTAATTGCCTCGAGTACTGCCCTGGATTTCTGCAGAATGAGCTGATAGTATCTTGCCCTCTGGTATGGTGGGTTTGAGATTTCAATGATTTTAGTATTATAGGTCTCAGGTTAGATCAGATTAATCCGGTTATAATAGTTTTATTTAAAATAGTTATTTGTTCAGTTTTTTCTTAATTTCACGCTGTATCCCGGATGTATCACCAATTACGGCCTCAGGTAATTTTAAGTATCTCAATTTTAGATTTTAAGCTATTCACTTTTGCTTTAAGTTAATAAGGTTGAGTTATTTTTTGAGTTTCTTGCTTATAACATAGTATGGCTTCACGCTGTATCCTACAGGGTAGGCAGAGAAAACCTGACAACTAGTATTAAGCAGAACGGAGTGTGTTTCCATTAATACACTTCGGTTCTCCACTTTCCGCCAAATTCTCTAGGCATTGCGCGGTAAGTGACGGAACTCAACGCCGCACTTTGTCTCGTTACCACAGTACGGAAATGAAAATATTAACTATTTCACTCACCCGAGATGGAATCGAGCCCACAACCGTCGCGTTCACAGTCGCACGCCTACCAACGAAAATTATTAATTTCGAATAACCAATATTTTATGTAACCATAGAACCAATCATCAACAACTGCATAAAGTCAAGCCGCACTGTTCCGAAAGTAAATTAATACGACAAATGCATAAGTTAATTAATTTTGTTGTGAAAGCGTGAACCCCTTGATTTCTATCAGCGTTGTAATAAAGCATCGACTCGTGGTTGGTATCAACTGGGATTGAGTTTGAAGAAGTATTGTCATGTAAATTTGGATTTCTACTTGAGTATTATGGTTATTGATAGTTGGAGTGGTAGTTGTAGAGAGTGAACAGACTGCTTTAAGTAGAATATGCTACTAGACAACATATTCTTATATTTATTTAAAATGGTTTTTTTTTGTATTATAAAATTAACTTTTTTTGGGCATCGTGCGGCAGTGGCGTAGCTTCATTGTAAATGCTATAACGGCGGGTCGATTCCTATTCGGGGAAATGTTTTTTTCATTTTCTCGCTTTTGGTAGCAAGACAAAGCACGACATTGAATATACAATGCCAACATAAAATGCCTCGAATATATGGCGATACGTGCGGAACGAAATGTTTTAACAATAGATGTCCTCTGACTATCTTGCTCTATGCGGGATACAGCGTGAAGCTGATTTACTATTTAAGTTTACGCATATCCTCAAGCGTAAACAACACGTACTTTTGACATGACATTGTTATTTATGAATAATACAATAAATATATTTTTAATATCATATTGATCCAGAGTTGTTTTTGTATAAACGGCCCGAGTGTCGGAACCTGTTTCTGGTATATATGGTGGGTGAGTAGAAGTCAGTAGTCGAGTCAAACTTAAGTACTCCATTTCTAATAATTACTATGGACATTAAAACTCCTACCAAATATAAAATAAATTGGCACGATCTTTCAAGATTCGTGACTCGAATTTTAAATATCTGTAAAAAAAAATAATAAGTAAAGCATATTATACTGTTCAAGAAGTTCGTGATGCAGGATAGCTGCCAGTTAATGTGCATGTGTAAAAGAGCAACTGTTGAGTTTCTTGCCGGCTCTTCTCAGCAGAACTGTCTTCCGAATCGATGATAGCTTTATTTATATATTAATTTGACATTTAAAAATGTTTATAATAGTCTATATGAATAAAGAATATTTTGAATTGAATTTAATTATATTTCTTATAAAGGCAATATATGTGTAGGGGCGACACATATTGTGGATTAAAGTGATCTTTGGCCAATATTATAATATTAAATGTTGCTTGGCGTCCCGGAGGCTGATGGGCTTATGCGAACTGTTATAGCGACATCAACTACATCGTGGCTGATGCCGTCTCGCAGTACGCTCGCGGTACGTAACCTATGTTTGTATGGCGTTGGTCGTTGTCATAATGTAATACCACTTCTACGACTTAGTATATGATAAGTAGGTGTGTGATGCTATTTTATAACTCAGCTCTGGTGTATGTAGTAGTGTCTGCCTATGGTTCTAATAACTTGTTTGTATATATATATTTTTTTATGGAAAGCATTAGGCAAACGAGCGTTCGGGTCACCTGATGGTAAGTGATTATCGCCGCCCACGACCCCTGCAACACCAGAGGACCTACAGGTGCGTTGCCGGCCTTTAAGGTGAAGCTAGACGCGCTTTTTGAAGTTACCCATGTCATATCGACCTGGAAACACTGCCGTGGGTAAGTCATTCCACAGTTCCGTGGTGCNGCCTCAACAGAAGACACAAGTTTATCTCGGCACTGTGCACCGTTTTCCCGAGAAAGACTTGCTCGGCCGGAGTAAACAGCGTCCACCGTGCTATCATCTGCATATCAATGAATGCTAGAATCCTCTAACATGTCATTGATATGCAGAAGAAACAGCGTAGGGGATAGCACGCAGCCTTGGGGAACGCCAGCGTTTACGGGCATATGTTTAGAGCAAAAACCGTCGACAGCGACCTTGATGCTGCGCCCAGAAAATATTCTAGCCAGAATGGATGTGTGTATCGCTTAGTTGACACACGACCGCTTTGTAGTAGTGTGCTCGATCCAACGGATTATATTACTCTCTAAAATCAATCAACATCACGAATCACCATTCTAATACAATCTTAATATAAACAAGCGTAACAAGTACCTTTAAAAAGATCACACACAATCATCTCGGAGGGTTCAATAAAGTTGCAGCCGCAGTTTGAAATTTACGGTGTAGGGGTGGGGCGATGCCTATATGTTTTTTTTTCTTTTATTATAACTAATGACTGTGGACAACTGTAGTAGAGTGGAAGATAAGACGTGCTCTTGGCTTTTCTTTGGAAGAGTTTCGAGCGCCGAGGAATCAGTTACAAGCAGAGAGACCACAGTGTAAAAACAGTTCATCTTTTGCGGCCAGTATATTTAAGAACTGCACAAATATCGTAAAGTCAACTATGGCAGTACCTTAGTTTACTCACAAAATTTAAAATCAACATCAAATAAGGAGAAAGTATGTAAAAACGTCGTTTTACTACGCATAGCACGCTAGGCAGACAGAACGTAGTACTAAGAACCAGCCATTGTGTACTGAGAGGCTGAGCCCAGACTGAGGCTTATAGTGCGAAATTTTACGTCTTTAATGATCATTAAACAGTGATCAATTATTAATGACAAATTAATAAAAATAATCAAAGACCAGTGATCAATAATAATCATCGAACCACCAGCCAACAAGTTTACAATCAAAAACTGTAAAACTAAAACGTTTTACAGTGCCTTAGTGTAAATTTTAGCGTCTTACAAAAATACCAAAAACAACGGAATAGTTTTTATTTCTTTTTAAGCGTAAGTGTTAGAATTTTTTTTAGCTTCACGCTGTATCCCGCACGTAGCAGGTTAGGCAGATGGCAATTGGAAACTTAGTGTTAAAACACTCCGTTCTCATTAAGACGTTTCCGTTCCTCATTTTCCGACGAACTCTGGAAGCGTAGGGTGTTGAGTGGCGAAACCCGAAGAAATTAAATTATAAAATATTTAATTTCCATTAGTGGGAAGGGAATTCACAACCTGTCGCGTTTAGTCGAACGCTTTTGCCATTGGGCTACGGTAAGTGCTAATACACATACACTCTAAATTAAATTCCTTTTGTGTGTAGAAAGTGTTTCAGCGTCAACTTTGCGAAAAGCTGAAAGAACTATTAGTTACCACATAATATGTAAGTATTCCTTTGTCACAAAAGAAAGTAAATTGTAAAGCTTTTCATCCAAAAGTCGTTAGATAGGTTCTTTCTAGTACTCTATTTGATTGGGTTCGAGTTTTCTTTTGTAATACGTTTGTTTCTCAATAATAATGTATCTTATTTTATATAATAATCGAGGTATTGTTGAATTTTGAAAATAAAATTATGAAAATGGGTTTTTTGTTATATTAATGCATATCCGGATTTTTTTTATTTCAAGCACTTTCTATTCATTTTCATCATATACGATAGGCGGATAGATCTTAGTGTAAAATAAAATAAATAGTTTCAAAATTTTTCCCATATATCAAAAGGAACCTAGTGCTAAGGTACTCCGTTCCAACATCTTCCATGTAGAGAAGCGGATCTAAGCGCTGCGCTTCTTCCACCAGAGTGGGAAAAAAATAAATAAAAATAAAATATCACCCCGCCATATCGCTCGGCTTCAAGCGTTAAGTCACTCTTAAGTCACTCCGTTTGAAATTTTCCGCATCTTTTAGATAGAGTGAATTTGTTGTTATAATCACAATTTTTCCGATTTTAAAAATTAAAATAAAAAAATATTATACGTAAAGTAAGTAACTGACAGACAACCTATATAGGTAAGTTAGAGAGTGTAATAATAAAAATATCTCAAATTTCATCTAATATATTAAAACGAGGAAAAAAAAACGAGATTTTCCATTTTACGTCTTAAAATCCATGCACGAGTGACTAGTATTAAATAATATTTAAAAATATCCTTTGCTAACCGAGTGGCTGACAGGCAATGTACAGCCAAAGAAACTACGGGACGTGGAAAACTGAATTTTACTAATTTATTTAAAAGGCATATCAACAATGAATACAATTATTACATACAAAAAAATTATAAAACAGCTCAGCCTTTTACAGGTAGATGCAACATGCAATCATTCTATTTAAAATAATAAAGGCAGAGGAAACCTAATCCTGAGACACTCCGTTCCCCAATATCCGTCGAGTTCTGGAGACATTGTGTGTTGAGTGGCGGAACTCAACGCCGCGCTTTCCCTCCACACGAAAGCGAAGAAATGAAAATATAAATAAATATTTCATTTCCTCGAGTGGGGATCGAACCCATAACCAGATTTTACAGTTACACTTTGTGCCCCTGCGCTGCGACTGGCCTCAAGTTTAGCATCAAGGTAATTTAAATTTGGTGCCAACCGTGGCGCTGCAGCACAAGCGTGTGGCTATAAACGCGACAGGTTACAAGTTCATTCCACTCGAGGACATGAAATATTTAATTTTTTCATTTCCTTGTTCTGGTAACTAGGCTAAAGTCCGACGTTGAGTTCTGCCACTCACACTCAACACACAATGCCTCCAGAATTCAGCAGAAAGAGGGGAGAGATACGGAGTGTTTTAACACGCAGAGGTTAATAACGAAAAAAAAATTTCTACGGTGTATTTAACAATAAAATTGTAAACATTAGTAAAATCCAGTTAGCTATTAAACCTAAGTCATACGGGTTTTACTCTCATAATGACCACGTTACCCCATTACGCTGTTTTATTAATACTTTAACCTTTTTGCGGTATTTCTTATATGACGCATATCGTTAAGATTTAACGTTGATATAAATATTGTAACTTATAAATGTTTATGATAATGTACCTTTATTATCAATGTTCGTGTCGTAAATGGGACGTACATTTAGATTGTGTTCAGTAGTGGAATAGCGTCTGACTGACGATGGTCTTGGGTTTGATCCCCACTCGAGGGTGTTAATTATTTTCATTTTTATGCTTTATCAATACAAAGTCTGGCGTTGAATTCCGTGAGTCAATATGCAATGTTTCGAAATTCTGCGAAAAATTGAGAGCTCAGATTCTCTCTGCTTCTCTCGCTATATGCATATTAAAAATATGAAAATGTTAACACAAAACACAAAGACCAACAAGCAGACATAACTTGATTTCTTTTGCAGAGATACAATTGAGTAAGAGCTGCGTGAAACATTGAAAAAATCCTAAAAAATCACTATGGCTATACCGTACAAAAGTCAATTATATTATTTTGTATAGAAAAATAAATAGCATTATTTTATTTCAGTTAAATTTTGTATTTTAGGTAAGATTTACGTTTCGAAATAATAACATTTATAAAAAAACATAACATTCAAGGACAGGAATAATTGATCCACTAATTCGTCGAATTGACTTCAAAGCATTTTTTATTGCTTATTATATTCTGTGTTCATTTAGGTGTGTTAACATAATAGGACCTTGAATAAGTTCTCGCTGTTTGAGTAGTAGTATATAATAAGAAAAAACCGCTAGTATATAATAAGAAAAATAACACTGCTATGAAATAGTGTAATAATACAAAATTACATTTAATATAGATATATAAAAAATACTATTAGGACCTTGAATCATTTATATATTAATTTAAAATATAATGCTTACAATGACATTACTCAAAGTATTGTCCATCATTAGAGACCACTTTCTCCCATCTCTCTGGTAGCAATTGAATCCCCCGTCGGAAAAACGACTCATCTTTCGAGGCAATCCAGGAATCAAGCCATTTTTCGGCTTCTTCAAAAGAATGGAAGCGCTGCTCGCTTAAACCGTGCGCCATCGACCGAAACAAGTGGTAATCGGAGGGGGCTATGTCCGGTGAATACGGCGGGTGGGGTAGAACTTCCCATTGAAGTGTTTCCAGGTAAGTTTTGACTGGTTTTGCCACATGTGGCCGAGCATTATCATGTAATAAAATCACTTTGTCGTGTCTCTGCTCGTATAGTGGCCGCTTTTCTTTCAGAGCGCGACTCAAACGCATCAACTGAAGTCGATAGCGAGCTCCCGTGATAGTTTCATTAGGTTTAAGCAGCTCATAATAAATTACGCCCTGCTGATCCCACCAAATGCAGAGAAGAAGCTTAGAACCATGGATATTTGGTTTTGGCGACGATGTTGATGCGTGACCCGGCATGCCCCACGATTTTTTTCGCTTTGGATTGTCGTAGTGAATCCACTTTTCATCCCCAGTGACGATACGGTGCAGAAAACCTTTTCTCTTTTGCCGTTGAAGCAACAATTCACACATGAGAAAACGTCGTTCTACGTCTCTCGGCTTCAACTCATACGGCACCCAATGCCCTTGCTTTTGGATCATTCCTAACGCTTTTAAACGTTTTGAAACTGTTGACGCATCTACTTGTAACGTTTTCCCGAGCTCTACTAACGTCTGACATGGATCTTCTTCAAGCAATGCCTCCAATTCTGTCTTCAAATTTTGTCGGTGCTCCAGAACGCTCTTTGTCTTCAAGGTCAAAATCATTACTTTTGAAGCGCCTAAACCAGTCTCTGCACGTTGTATTCGACAAAGCATTGTCTCAACGAGAATTCTGTGTGCTTCTGCTGCAGATTTTTTCTGAATAAAGCAGTGCAATAAAATTCCCCGCAAAAACACTTTATTTGGCACAAAAGTACACATTTTCACAAAGGGAAAATAAATATGTAGTTGACACTGTAGTAAACACTATTCTACTATAATTTGAGGTTACATATAGTACTACTTTGGTGATTCGTTACCGTACGAAAT
Organism: Heliconius hermathena; assembly: GCA_013403705.1. Taxonomy (NCBI): domain Eukaryota; kingdom Metazoa; phylum Arthropoda; class Insecta; order Lepidoptera; family Nymphalidae; genus Heliconius; species Heliconius hermathena. Next base: position 248,952 of record JAAIXJ010000165.1, read on the forward strand.
TCCATGCACAGAGTGCCGCAACGACATCTTTCGCCGTCATCGAGAACTTATTCAAGGTTCTAATATTATTAGCTAAATGTACAATTGGTAAATATGTAGTTATTACAGTGTACACATAGATAGGATGTTTTAGGCATTTTTATATAGATTTATTTCAAACGAACGAACGAATCAAAAAATCTATGTATTTACTTGATATTTCCTTGAAGATCAAATCGTTCTTTATCTCTGTGTTGAATTAATTACGACTTAAACTTAACTGTTATGATTTATGAAGGTAATTTGCATTAACAATTCAATTTTTTTTACTTTATTACATAAAATATTGTATAATAGTGCTTCAAAAATATATATTTTTATCAACAGTCATATAACGAAGACGTTACGTATGTCACTCTTTGGCCAAGAGTCTTACCAGCGCGATTGCTATATAACATTCGCAGACAAACTAATGCTTTGAGATCATTCAAATGACGATAACTTTTTTTTTATGAATCGATTTTGATGAAACAAACTTTAAATGTTAAGTTGAGTTAAAACAAAGCAATTGGTGAAACTTTCAAGTAAATCGGTTCAGTACTTTCAGAGAAAAATGTGACCATACGTATAGACAGACAGACAAGAAATTAAAAAAATATATTTATTATATTCCAAACGTGGCGTTCAGTTACGAACGCCACGTTTGGAATATAATAAATATATTTGTGGCGTGGCAGCCACTAGATTCCCAGGGTCCCTCTGCTTACCTGCGAGATACAGCGTGAGGCTAGAAAAAAATAACTAAAGGTGCATATATATATTTTGTTATTCCTAAAAACAAAAACTAAAGTAAATATATAGCACATCTATATAAGCACCTCATATTTTGCATACTCTAAATTAATTTACTATCTTTCTCTACAACTCCTAATAATGATAATACCAGGAAGGATTTGAAGGAAAGCTTATCAAGTTATCACAGCGTTGAATGTTAGGAGTGTTACGTTTTGACGAAGCAAGATCATGTGTATCGCATGTAACCCTTTGCACAGAGTAATGTGGAGAATTTTTTTTTTCTTTTGAAATATTTGCTTAATTTTACTGGAGAAATATTTAGTGATAAATTATGTTCCTTTTGTCTGTAATTAGTGTTGAATAACGGAACCTAATACTGCAGGTTATCTTATAAGCAATAAATAAAATATGAATAAAATGTATGAGTTCTGTCACTCAACACGCAATGTTTTAAAAAATTATTTAACACTTGGTTTTATAGGTTGATAGCAAAGTTGACTGAGGGATCAGTCGACTTTGCTATCCCGCTATAAAGGTGAAACAAAAAAAGAAACAACATACTCGTATAAATAATACTTTAAATACGTTTTAATTATAACGCTCAATCAAGAAAAATATACGCCAAGCTGAGCCAAGCTGTATTTTATTGCACCAAGTTGCCGGAGAAAATAGCCAATTCTTATAAAGTGTTTTCTTTACTCGTGTAAAATGGTCGCGCTACGATATAAAATTGTTGGAGCTAGAAGTATTTAGACGTCTTCAATGAGGCCTTGCAAAGTTTAGTACAATGTCGACCGTTTGTTCAGAAGCTTTCTCTTTAAAGTTCAATTTTGTAAGTTCTCCTTTGAACGGTGGAAACGAGGTTTAGTTTATTAAGAAAATTATAGTCTTTTTTAAATTTTTAATTGAGATTATCCATTTTCACCATTTACTACAATTATAAGAAGAGAAAGGAACTATAATCTCTAGGGCACCTAGAATAAGATATTTATGCTTGTATATAAACCTTGAATATCTATAATAAGAGGTTTCCGTGACGCAGTGAGACAGTGTGTGCCTGTAAACGGGTAATGTTACCGGGGTGGTTGTGAATTCAATCCACGTTCAACCCCCGATCGGGGGATTGGGAATCGAACTCCAACCATCGCCTTTATTGTCACACTCGAGCCACCAGGCCACGACGACTTCGGTAAAAGATCAAAAGATAGATAGATAATATTACCTTAATTATATAAATACTCTGTCATTTAATACTCTATGGCAACGCGTACGAGGTATTTCGTTAAGTAAGCATCAGCTACAAGGACGTAACGAAGGCGGGTATCGCTGCTAATCTACTTATTCTGAATATCCCACTTTGAATTAAACTGGTCAAAGGTCCGAGTTGGACAGATGGAATGAAAGCTTAAGTCGGGCTTTCGTTGTAAGTTAAATTACTTTTGGTGTTTCTACTTAAAGATTAAAAGAATTTGAAATTTGAGGACAATCGTAAGGCAGGAGCACAAGCATGTTGTTATAAACGTGACAGGTTATGGGTTCGATTCCCAGATGAGGAAATGAAATATTTAATATTTTCATTTAATCGTTCTGGCGTCGAGGCAAACCGCGGCAATGCCTCCAAAATTCGGGGGAAAATGGAAAACGGAGTGTCGTAACACTTCCCTTTGCGTACCCTGCTGTGTGCGAGATACAAAGTGAAGCTAAAAAAACAACTTTATAGGTCAATAAAGACGATTTTAATAAGACTATAAAATATGTATATTGTAAGCATAGATTCCTTAACAATATAAATAAGTTGAACAAGTATATAAAAATTTCGTCGTAGCCTGATAAAAATTTTCGTCACAGCAGCACAGTGTGTCACTGTAAATTCTACGGTTGTGAGTTTGATTCCCATTTGAGGTAGTGAATTAACTCACACTACTAACAAGACAAAGCGCAGCATCCACTACTCAAGACATAGACAAGTCTCGACTGGTCGGAAAGTGGGGAATGTCTTAAAACTAAGTTCCCTTTGCCTTGCCTGCTATATGCGTGATACAGCGTGAAGCAAAAAAAAAGTTAATAGAAAAGTATAATATAATTGTATACAAATTAAATGTCAAACACACGGTTGGGTTAAGCTACACTCAGTAATCAGGTGAGGATGGGTGTGCAAATGATCATTTCACGGAACGGAGGTCTTACAATACGAGTACGACAACAATAATGTTGATTTATTATCAGCAACAACAACATTTGTTGTGGTAGAAGGCTGTATAATTTTGATAAATGATTCATTTTGTAAGGTTAAGAGATATTGCTTTATAATTTCTTTTTAAGTATATATTACAACAACATATACTTTTTAAGTATATGTTGTTGTTATTTTTTGTTAAACTTCACGCTGTATCTCGCATATAGCAGGATAGGCAGAGGGAACCTGGGAACCTAGTTTTAAAATACTCCGTTCCAATTAAGACACTTACATTCTCCACTTTCCTCCAAAAACATCGCGCTTTGCCTAGTTAACAGAGCGAGGAAGTGAAAACATTGAATATTTCTTTTCCTTGATTAGAAATCGAACCCACAACATATCGTGTTTACAGTCGCACGCTGGTGCCACTGCGCCACGACTTACCTAAACTAACTGGCTTTTTTTTACTTTAAATGGAACATTATATTATAACTAACAACCTAGCTCTAGATTAGAAAGAAAAATGCGCAGGAAGTACCTAATGAGGAGTAAATGCGACGCAATTTGTCATTTAAATCCTCTACGTGTTACTTTACTTTAATTCTAAGCTGAAGGTTATAGATAGAGGTAAATTATTTGGCGTTCATAAAATTAAGCATAGAATTTTTTATTTCTCTTACATATTTCCATTTGATAACGGTAGCAAAGCGAAGAGGCTAGTTTGTAAAGTAATATATGTAGGTGCAAAATTTAACTACTAATAACAATTTTAGGAGTTATGTACGTATGTATGTAGGTATGTATGTATATACACCAGAATTTAACCTAAAACGTAATTACATACGGGTACGCTCTAAGCTCCATACCTGGCTCATATTTTATATACTATTAGACGAAAATATCCCCAATATTTAGAGAACATGATGTTATTAAGCATCGGTGAAGCTTGCTTCATGTTGATATACACTTTGGAAGGCACTACACTAGCGACTCATATTTATGTTTACAGTGTTGTTTCTAACTTATCACTACATATTTTTTTTTAGATTCTTCACACTGTATCTCATGTAAAGCAAAGTAGGGAGTGAACTTAGTATAAAGACTCCGAATTTTCGAGACATTGCGGTTCGAATGGCGGAACCCAACCCTGGACTTTTGCTACGTTACCAGAATGAAGATAGGAAAACAACTCACTTCCATAAATGTGAATAACCCCGCAACTGCCATGTTTTCAGTAAGACGATGTTGTAGCGCTACGGCCTCAATATCAAATATCTCAAAAATTAAAATTTTATAATGAATATTAAAAAATATATTGAGGCTAGTCGTGGCCCAGGGGGGTTTGACTGTAGAATCGACTGGTTGTGGGTTCGATCTCCACTCGAGGAGATGAAATATTTANTTTTTTTTATATAATATAATCATCTAATGTAAAAAAAATACTATGAATTATGCAAACATAAAATAATACGATTGAAATTTCTCAAAAAAACAAAATACTCAAAATACTTCAAAACTTGCTTTAGAAAAAAATATGTTGTTGTTTTCCAAGAAGTGACAAATGTTGTTTTTACTTTTGTTTCTATAATTTCTACTCATGCGACTAAGTGACAGATGTCAATCTTCGGAAAATACGATAAGATAATAATAACGGAAGAAAAACGTACTGAACATCCATCTTTCTTTATATTACGAATACTTTTTTATGGCATTTGTTGGTTACAGAATATTTCGTTGTACATATTTTACTCAAGCTTTTGCGCATTATCTCGCATATAGCAGAGTAGGCAGAGGGAACCTAGCATTAGGATACTCTGTTCCCCATTTTGCACCCAATTTTCGATACATTGCATGTTGAGTACCAGAACGAGATTAGATTAATTTATTCCCCTGAGTGGGCATCGAACCCACAACATCACGTTAGACGTTGTGTCACTGCTCCACAATAATCACAAACGACGTAACTCACTTCTTCATTAAATAATACATTTCCAAAGTAAATTACACAGAGTATCTCATATTCCGGAAATAATTATAAGGCTGTATAATATGCGATATAAGCAAAAGGTACGAGAGCAAAGGTGTCCTGAGTAATTATTGCGGCAGCTTGGAATCGAGCTACCAATTAGTAGTTGCTTAATCTTGAGTTTAGATAGTGTTTAGTAATATTATTATTACTTAAAGGATTAAGATTTGCAAGAATAACGAAAAAATAAAAAGCAAGAGTGAGTGGTGAGAGAGACATAGGACGAAATGGACTCCGTTCCCAACTTACTGCTCATTTTTTACACTTTGCGTGTTGAGTGGTGGAACTTACTCCTACACTTCAACCAGAGCGGGACACTATGGATAATGGTAGAACAACGGCAGATCAAAATTCATTTTTACTAAAGTCGTCCCTGACGCACTTTTTATTTTTTTTAATAGTATTATAGTGGAGCTTTAATGTAATGAATTATTTTTTCGTGAATTACATTTGGAATATATTTTTTTTTATTGTGAGAAATTGTAATACGTAAAAATGTCTATTTCAGGTTGTTCGCATCGATATTTTAAACTTAATTTCCTTAAAAAAATATGCAAATAGGTATAAAGTGTTATATATTTTTAAAAAGCCTATAGTATGTAGATTTTAAAACAATTATTATATTGTGGATTTTGTGACTATATTCCTATAAAAAATATTAACAATAAGTGAAGAGAAAAAAGGTACGTGTTTAAAGTTCATCGAGACTTTTGACAGTTACCGACGTCTACCGACGCGTTACATTTGATGTTGTTTTATAGTCCAGATATTCATAAATAACATTTATAAAAATCAGCTGCGGAAACGTGCGGTTTTAGAAGTTATCACGAAAACTACGACACAAGTCAGGGAACAAGAAAACTCTATCTATTGAAATTTCTTATGTTGTACTATTTAATTGATTAGATTACGGTAAATTTCAATAAAATTATCGTTATTTATTGACAAAAGGGCGTTTTATTTTCATTTTGTACACATTTTGCGGTATTACTAATCAATAAAATGTACAATACCCTCATTTATAAAATTATATAAAAAGAGTGAATTAATTTAATAAAACTATTATAAATTGGTAATAAAATTACTAACAGACGTTTGACTAACTGACTAACAGACGTTTTGATTGTTAAGTGTTTTCACAAAATTTCAAAATGGCTAATACTTTCAAGTGTTCCAAGCGTGAATTATTACTCCCATACATTGAAGGAGGAAAAAAACTTGAAGCAATTAATGTTAGCTATCAATATTTCTAAAAGAAAACTCTCATGTTTCTGAAGACAACACGTGTTTTATTATCGGCGACATTCAAAGGAATCTCATTCGTTCCTTTAATAAACTATGGACAGAAGCGTCCCGGTAAAAGGATTAGTTTTTTTTTAAAAACAACCAAAATTATTTAGATTTTGAATATTTGTTTACCAATCATTGAAGAAGTAGCACCTGAGAACTCACCATCGAAGTCTTCTGGAACACGCGGAAGACCCTGTGTGTCTTATAGGGACTCATCAGAATCAACAAAGAGGCGAAAAAATACCGCGCTATTTAGTGAATAAAGCCATATTCACGAATAAACACATCTGCAATGCCTACGTTCAGGGCTTACGTTCCATAGGAGGAGAATTAAAAGCAAAACTCGTGGAAAAACTAAGGCTTGCTCACCGAGATACAATGTCTCTATATTTGAATCTCATAGAAAACGCAAGCCAGAGCAAAATGCTATCAGATCAAGAGGCATTGAGTGTTTTCATTGATTTGGATTTAACAAAAGCGCAATACATGTATTTTAGGAATTTAACAAAGAAATGAGATCCCAAGAATACACAATGTGCACAAGAATCTCGTAAAAAGGTTTATAAAAAATTTCGCCTACATCATGCCAAAAAAAGGTGTCGATCAGCTACAAATGAGGATGTATTTCATACTCTTAAATACACATCAGTTGCGTACATTTCCAGTCATAGGAAAACAAATAGCAAAAATGTGAAGGCACTTGATGAAGATACTCTAGATATTATAAAAGTGAATGAACTTATTATGGATTCCGAAGTTCACCAAGTATAATTAAATATAATATACATTCATTTCTACTATTATTCTACTTGTAAATCAATTTTTGTAAATTTTATATTTTATTAAATAAGTATGTGTAATCATAACTATTAATTTCTTACTCAAATAAATAACAGCTTAAGAAACATTGTTTTTTAATAAACTAATTTAATAATACATTTTTATTACTACTATAAGTAGTGTGGCCTAAGGAAATTAAATATATTTTTTTTTAATTATTTTTTTAATATATATATCCAATAAAAGTATAATATCTGAACTTTACCTAAAGCGCTATTTTATACTTGATGCTTGTGCAAAAATTCAATTGTTTATCTTAACAAATAAAAAAGTTATCGATTTTTGATCTGATACAGACCTCGATTATCTATAGTGCGGGATAATGAAAATAATTTAAATATAATTATTTATTTGAGTCATGTTCGAACCCCAAAACATTACACTTCGAGAGTGAGAGAGAGAGAGAGAGTCAGAAGCTATCCCAAAGGAATATGTTTCAGTAAACAAAGGTTAATATAATAATTCACAAGGAAGTAATTACAATACACAGTTATATAAAGCTACCTGAGACAAGGTCGACCATCTAATAGACGTGAGAATTCACAAATGGGCGTACAATTAGGACCTTGCAGTTAAATGTAAACAAATAGTTAATTAAATAGGTCACTTCCGTTTTGTATGGATGCGGATGTTGAACGATTTTGATCTGTTTTTGTGAGTATATAACTTTATTATACACTAGCGACCCGCTTGCGGCTTCGCCCGCTTGAACTACAAAATAATTTAATTAACACACTGAATTATGTTCGTGTTTTGATATACCTATAAAGTATGTTTGCAGCGCAATGAAGATTTTTAATGACAAATTTATTAAAACTTTAGGTCGCATTTTCGTACCTCCCATAAGAATCTTCAATTGAATTTTTGAAATAAAAACACAACTTATCGATACTTACAATAAAATCCTAACTCATCGGTGTCTGTACATGGAAGATATTACAATTAACATTGTAATAGAACTTGGTCAGTTTGTCTGTTTGTCTGTGAATTTGTTCACGATAATCTCAGAAACGGCTTAACCGATTTAAATCCTTTTTTTGTTTGCATTTTGGCAATCTGCCCTTAAATATTTAATATTAGTTTTATTTTAATCAGCTTCACGCTGTATCCCTCACACAGCAGGTTAGGCAGAGGAACCCTAGTATTAAGACACTCCGTTCCCCACTTTCTGCCGAATTCTGGAGGCATTGCGTGTTCTCGTTCTTTCGTGTTCTCGTTCGCTCGACACCAGAGCGAAGAAATGGAAATATAAATTTAAGTAAATATTTCATCTCCTCGAGTGGGGATCGAACCCACAACCAGTCGGTTTTACAGTCACACTTCGTGCCGCTGCGCCACGACTGGCCTCAACTGGACTGGATTTTATTTTAATCGTTCACACAAAGTTAAAATCAGATTCACGCTTTATCCCGCCTTTAGCAAGGTAAAGATTATGCGTAAGATTATGAGATTATGTTAAGTATTAAGATATTGGATATAATGTGTGACTGATGTGCGAAATTAAAATATTATTAAACGAAATGAAAATATTATTAAATTATAATTCAATCCTCCAAGTCCCCACTTGGACTGTAACGCGACTGGTGTGGGTCCGATCCCCATCGGACCCACACCAGTCGCGTTACAGCCACAACTTTGGCCTTTAACAAAGAAGAGAAGAGAAGCGTCAGCGCTCCTTTTACGGAAATAGCATATAGGTAAAATATTTTAAATCCACACCTAAAGAATTTAAGCAACAGTGTAGACGTAGGTTTTTTTTTCATTTCACGATGTTTAATCTTATCTATATTTCGTGTGACGTAAACACATACTATTACAAAAATACTACTAAAACCTTTAGATTTTAGAACTTTGAATACAGATTTATTATAAGTATTGATTAGATGACTTTTGCCTGTTTAGTAGCAAATATGATATAATAGTGTATTAATATATTTTCACGGTGTATCCCGCATAGTGTTAAGAGGAGGACCAGTGTTAAGGAAAAGTTTCTTAACACTGGCCCCCCATGCAAAGCCACATTTTTGTGATATTGCACATTTAATGACGAAACTTAACGCCGCGCTTTTTCTTGTTACCCAAGGGGAAAAAAAATCATTACTCACTCCCGAGTAGGAATAAATCCTATTATTATATAAAAACTGAGAAATAATTTACATTTATTTACATATACTAGCCAATAACATACTTATTTGTGTTATTGTTGAGTTGAGTCACTTAGATGTTAATCTTATAACTTTCTTTTTAACACGCTTTTATAAGATCGAGATGTAACAAGCTAACTTTATAATAAAATCTAATAATCTGAATTACGCATATTTCTGTACCATCATGAAACTTGAGGTTAGTCGTGGCGCAGCATGAAGTGTGACTGTAAAACCGACTGGTTGTGGGTTCGATCCCCACTCGAGGAGACGAAATTTTTACTTAAATTTATATATCCGTTTCTTCGTTCTGGTGTCGAGGACAAGCGCGGCGTTGAGTTCTGCCACTCAACATGCAATGCCTTCAGAATTCGGCAGAAAGTGGGGAACGGAACTTAACACTAGGTTCCCTATGCCTACCCTGCTGTGTGCGGGAAGCTGATTTGATCATGAAACGCGCAATTATATGTAATTAGATAAACATACAATATTAAATTTGGCAGTTGTACGTAGCCTAATTGACAATACAATAATATGATATCATCAAGTTAGTCTAATGAACCTCTTCAGAGGTTACGAGTCAACCACTCGAATTTAGGTTCATATAATTAACAGCTCTGAGCAACACTTGTAGCACTTCGTATAGAGAAACTTATTTTTTTAAACTATTTATTTTTTGTAGAATATCAAATCTAAGCCTTTCGATTTCAATGGAACTAGATACATTAGTCATTTAAATGAGATAAGTAAAACCTGTTCCCCAACTTTCTGTGTACGTGTCCCGGTTGCCGACGAAACTATAGCAACGTGCTTCCTGAAAAGTTGATAACTTCCGTTGTAAATACAATAAGGTTGTAGTATTTTGGAAAATTTTGTCTTTGTTTTATAGTATAATTTTTAGTGAAATATTTGTTAAAAAAAACCAGACAAACGCTAGTCGGACACGCCTACTGAGGGTTCTGTAAAAAAATTGAAGGTCTCGAGCTTATTCTAAAATTTTGGCTTAGCTTAGCCAGAGCCCTTCCATCTGACACCTACTTGAAGTAGTGACATTAATACCAAATTTTGCCCCCTCTTAAGACTATTATTTTAGGATTTGAGAACCACAAATTAATAGTTTTATTATTATTTTTAATTTGGCAGCCAGCATCTACAATAGTTGTACTACAACTATTGTAGATGTTGGCTGTCAAATTTCTTAATTCTAATTTGACCGGAATTACCCTAATAATTGATTCTCTTTATAGTGTCGAAATACACGTTTTTACTATTTAAGGTTATTATTATTTAGGATTTGACCTCAAATGTTTTGATTTTTAGATTTTGTTTTAGGTTTTTTCCCGACTGCTAAGGAAGGGTTATGTTTTTCGCGCGTATCTTGTATGTATGTATGTATGCATGTACGTAATATTCTTTACTACCTCATATCTCCAGAACCGCTGAAAGGATTTAAACAATTGAGGTATCGTTAGATTCGTATTAGCAGCCTAAGTGTTCTTAGATAGGTGACGTTAAAAAAAAATCAATCATGGCTGCTGTGGGACGCCATTGGACTTAGTGAAAAAAAAATCATATCATGTCAACAAAAAGTTATATCATGATTGTCATAACCATAATGAATCCTAACAAAAAAATGAAAAATAAAAAAATATATAAAAACAAAAACCCCGACTGCATAAAACTAAAAAGAAAATAAGCAAGCCCAATAGTTTATGAGGATTAACAGTCGGGACCTATGAGTAATTCTTCAATCAATATTATAAAATCTTTACCAGGAACCCCGCATAATTTAAAGAGGTCCCGACTGTTAATCTTAATAAACTATTGAGCTTATTTATTTTCTTTTTAGTTGTATGCAGTCGGGGTTTTTATTTTTATCACTACCTATAGATGATAGCTGCCAAATTTGCTGCCAAATTCTAGTTTAACCGGAAGTACCCTATTAATTTTGATTCCTTTTATAATGTCGAAATACGCGTTTTTTTCTATATAAACGGCCACACCTTTTTTTAAAGTAAATGTAAAAATACTTCAACTCGATGTGTCCAGGCCTTCCTGAGATTCTTGAGAGGTCTTGACAGACAGACAGATAGACGGACAACAAAGTGATCTTATAAGGGTTTCTTTTTTCCTTAAAAGGTACAGAACTCAAAAAATATTACTATTTTTTGAGTTCCGTACCTTTTAAGGAAAAACATGTTACAATGTTTAAAAGCAAGATATTTATTCAGTCATATTTTAAAAAATCATCTTCTCGATTGTTCATATATAGCAGGGTAGGCTGAGCGAACTTTTTGTACTGTTACAAACAAACTTTAAATTTCAACATTGTTCAAGAGCTTTTTGCGAAGTTTCTGTTTCATAAAGTTACATTATCACATTACACAGGATTAATGTAAAGATAAAATTAATATTTTCATATGATAGATATTAATTGTGTATATAAATTATAATGTAAATAAAAATAAATAAATCAGCTTCACGCTGTATCCTGCACACTACAGGGTACACAGAGGGAACCTAGTGTTAAGACACGCCGTTCCCCACTTTCTGCCGAATTCTGGAGGCATTGGGTGTTGAGTGGCAGAACTCAACGCCGCGCTTGACCTCAACACCAGAGCGAGGAAATGGAAATATAAATTTAAGTAAATATTTCATCTCCTCGAGTGGGGATCGAACCCACAACCAGTCGATTTTACAGCCACGCTTTGTTCCCCTGCGCCACGACTGGCCTTTATTAATGTGATTAATATTATATTATGATAAGGAAATTAAATATAATTTTTAGATTAAAATGGATACTGACCTATTGTCTAAAGTGGAATAGTACCAATAAATAAAACATTAAACAAGAATACCTATGTAAGTAGATTTTTTTAAGCCTAGATAGAGGAGAATAATTGTGTAGTGTATACACTCTGATCTCTAATTAATAATAATATAATTTACTCCCCTAAGTGGAAGTGGAACCCACAACAAATACTGTGCCACTGCAGCACTCAGATGTAGATAACTATTACTTATAAAAAAAATTAAATTAGCTTCACGCTGTATCCCGCACACAGCAGGGTAGGCAGAGGGAACCTAGTGTTAAGACACTCCGTTCCCCACTTTCTGCCGAATTCTGGAGGCATTGCGTGTTGAGTGGCAGAACTCAACGCCGCGCTTAACCTCGACACCAGAGCGAAGAAATGGAAATATAAATTTAAGTAAATATTTCATCTCCTCGAGTGGGGATCGAACCCACAACCAGTCGGTTTTGCAGTCACACCTCGTGCCGCTGCGCCACGACAGGCCTCTTTACTAACTATTACTTATAATTATAATCTATTTAATATTTATGTGTATGTCTTTCTAAAGGTCTATTTGCCGTGATGATATGAAAGAAATAGTAAAAATTTATCTCTGTCTCCATTTCTATAAAATCTAAAGGCACCTAGTTCCAGCATATAAAACGTTTGATGAAGCCGTATACAGGTCCTGGGTATAAAGAATGGAATCGCCATTTATTTTTTGCTTGAACCGCAATCGACTAGCAAAAGCGAAAGACCTAGGGCAGGGAATTTACCTTACAAAATTTCAATAGTCATAATGGATATCGTAGTTTCCGTAAATTAAATTAAAAATTGAAAAATAAAGGATTCTAGTCTCGAAAAAATCAAAAAATCTAGAATAAATTTAAGGCCGTTGTGGCGCAGAAGTACAAGTATGTGACTGTAACCGGTTATAGGTTCTATTCTCACTCGGGGCACCAAAATATTTAATATTTTCATTTCCTCTCTCTAGCAGCAAGGCACAGAACCTAGCCATTTTTTCAGCTTTTCATTTTTTTGAGTATAGCACAATAGGCAGAAAAAATCTAATGACGAGACCTGTCGTTCTGCATTTTCCACCCGAATTTAGAGTGTTAGTGGAATGCTGAAATTCAAAGCTTCATTGAGTTTTATTAGAGTAAGAAAATGAAAATAATTAACTTCTCCGAGTAGAAACGGAAATTACTCTGCTGTTGCGCTGCTCCAATAATCTATATAAGTTTATTTTATTAACATAGATCCTACTATAATATTATAAATGTAACTTCGTGAAGATGGTTGGATGTTTGTTCCACTTTCACCCAAAATCTACTAGATGAATTTAGGTAATATTTTAGAATAATATAGTTTATAAGTACATTGAGGTCAGTCGTGGCACAGGTTCAGAAAGTATGACTGTAAACGCGACTGGTTGTGAGTTTGATCCCCACTCGAGGAAATGAAATACTTATTTAAATTTATATTTCCATGACTTCGCTCAGATGTCGAGGCAAAGCGCGGCGTTGAGTTTCGCCACTCAACATGCAATGCCTCCAAAATTCTGCGAAAAGTGGGGAACGGAGGTTCTTAACACTAGATGCTCTTTGCCTACCTAATTTTTTGATTTAATTTTTTTTATAGTTTATACATCAGAATAACACAGCTACAATTTGTATGAAGATATCGTACAATTTCTCTATAACATAACAACAAGTCTAAGTAATAAATTAGACAAACTAGTATTTCAGTTTCAACTATAAAATAAGTCATTAAGACATCGTACATCGTTGAGGTTAGGGTTAGGGTAATCAAAGGGCCGCGTCTGGTATTGATCGCTTTGCCGCTATTGACTGAGCCTACGGGGTGAAATGTTCTTCCTTTATGCTTTACTTTGCACTTAAATTCCTTTATATAGTTGGTTTTGGTATGTAAGTAATGGAAGTGATGATTTTATATATTTTGACCCCAGTGGCACAAGCGTGTAGTAAACGCGGAATGTGGTGGGTTCGATTTCCACTCGAGAAAATTAAATATTCAATTCGGTGGAAAGGGGAGAACCCAAATGTCTTAATGGCAACGAAGTATCTTAATTTTCTTTTCGGTTCCTAAATTTCCTCAGCCTACCCTGTTATGTGCGGAATATAGCGTGAAGCTAAAAAAAATATAATATATCGGTACTTATTTTATGTTCATATCTATATACACATGTATATATTTATTACTTATTTATTTATTTATATTTAATATAATATAATAATAAGCTCAAGAGCTTATATAGTTGATTGCGATTATCTCTTTCACTTGCCAGTTTGTATACGAGCTCCTGCCTCTCCATAGTTTGAAGTTTATGATATAGTGGTTATAAACTCTAACCGCGGGCTCTGGCTACAGCCTTTTTGCAGGCATGTTTCGCTACTATGTACACCAGTCTGTCTTCAGGAGAGTTGTACTGGTGCCACTCTTTAAAGGCAGCTATTTTACATATCACCTCCTGCACTTTGTCATTCTATGCTGTGCAATATCTTATACATTAATATGTATATAACTGTTTAAAGGACCCATGTAAAAATATCCATAAAGCACGCGATAACGTTGTAGACTGAGAAGTTGATAATAATTTTTAACCGTAAAGTACTAAAGTGTTACCAATTTGCAAATTTTAACTACGATCTAAAACATATTTTTCAAATTTTAGTTTGCATTTGTTTAAAAATTAAAAAAAACTTGATATACTTGTCAATTAAGTATAAAATTTAGAACATGTACCTTAATAGATTTTCATACTTGAAATATTTCAATTCCAGGTAATTGGTTTTAACATGAGATTATGTATTCCTATTCGAATTTAACTACATCACTAGATGAATTCTGAAGTATAAAACAGAAATAGTAAAATGGTAAAAATAAATAAATATAATTTTAAGCAAGCCAGGAGAATAAATAAATAATATACATTTAGGAATACAGTTTCAAGTCCTCGGTAGGTATTCCGACGTACCGTATTGCAGCGCTATTTTTGCCCCGCTTCGTTTCGTCTGAGTCTTTCAACGGCTTGTCCTTTTTTAGACATCGACCTCTGCACCCTAAATAGCACCTAGTCCTGAAACAAAGGATATTGTGTGTGTTTTTTTTATTTGTTGCTCTCTAACAAAATGGAATACTTTTAAGTATTATAACAAAATGTGCTTAAGATTTGGGTTTTTGTTACAAGGTTTGAAAATTTATTTAGAAAAAGAATTAAGTACTCGTAATTATATGAGTTTAAGTTATTAATACTAAGAGAAAGAAAAGAGGAATTTTTCTTTATATAATTACAGTAGGTGTAAAGAATGTACCTTATGATTAATAGTGATTTCTCACTATGAATTCTACCTACTCAGTAAAAATCGAGAGATGTGAAATAAACAAGAGGCCGTCGTGGCGCAGTGAGATAGCATCGACTGTTAACGCAATGGACTTGGGTTCAATCTCCACTCGGATGAATGAATATTATTTATAATTATTTACATTTCGTCGCTCTGGTCTCGACAATGCTATACGGGAAAAGGCGTTAAACTGCAATGTTAAGTAAATCAAATGTTATTTTCTTTTACTGAATGTAACACGACGGTAAAGACCGTAAATTTTCTTTACAGCTTTGTTCTTTATATCCATTATAGCACAGGTTTATCATTATGGCACAGATAAACTAGTATCAGAACTCTCCCTTCTGCGTTTTCTGTGAGAACTCCAGATATTGTGTATTAATAGTGAAACTCAACGTCTGCTTTTGTCTAACGAGATGTCAGACGTGAGAATAATTTAATTTGATTTATTAGCACAATTGGAAATCGAAACCACAACAGTCACGTTTACAGTCAAATCTAACTGTTGCTCAACGGCCTTCTTTTTCTGTATTTAGAAATTTCTTTAAATAATAACATCGTTATTATTTTTTCTTTCCCACAAAATCTCCAAGACAATAAAACAAAGCTTCAACTATTTTATACTTTCTGTAATGTTCATATATTCGTGTAGTTGAAAGCCACTTTTCCACGTTATTATATTTAAGAGGTAGGATATACCGAGCAGGTATTAGCTTTTTATGGAGACTTACACTTAAGTGAAGTTATCTCAGAATAATAGGCACAGTTTATGAGTGGTTCGCCGTAAACACGCCAACTTCACTTATGTTGAATCAAAAAATTATGTTTTGTTGCGACTTTTTATTTGTATTTGAAACAATATCATGTTTCTCTACGTGTATAGGGACTAATGAGAGACTAGATTATTTGTAATTACATTGCTGTTTCACGCGGTATATGACGCAACAGTGATTTTTTATCTATCAGCTTCACGCTGTATACCGCACACAGCAGGATAGGCAGAAGGAACCCAGTGTTAAGACACTCCGTTCACCATTTTCTGCCGAATTCTGGAGGCATTGCGTGTTGAGTGGCAGAACTCAACGCCGCGCTTTGCCTCGACACCAGAGCGAAGAAATGGAAATATAAATTTAAGTAAATATTTCATATCCTCGAGTGGGGATCGAACCCACAACCAGTCGGTTTTAAAGTCACACTTTGTGCTACTGCACCACGACTGGCCTCAATCATATGAATTGAACTCGATCTGTTGAAAAACCCAAAAGAAAAACTCAACAAATTTACTTTACAGACAATTTTTAAAATAATCTTCCACTACAGTTGTTTCATACTGTAAACACTGATCTAATATTTGAGGTAATCCTTGAACAAGTATTAACAGCGATATTACTTTTTGTATTAAAATTTTCATTTTACCTGTAATAAACTTGCTTATTAAAACAGAGGTTACTTTTCAGTGCCTTCGTAAAGTATTTTTAACGAACTATGCGACATTTATGGCTTAATGCCTAAAAAATCTATATTTTTTGCCGTGATTTTCGTAGAGCGGCTGTCGTGTCGCAGTTGTACACCGGACTGGCTGTAAACGCAGGAAATGTGGATTCGATTTCCTTGGATATATTTTTTCATTTTTTTTATCTAGTAACAAGACAAAGCGTGGCTTTGAGTTTCACCGCTTAACACATAAAGGGCCAAATTGGACTTGGGGAACAGATTAATTAGGTTCTCTCTACCTACTCTGTTATTTAGCAAGCAATTTTCTAAATTTGTCATGCGTGAAATTTTTAATGGTTTTTTATACTAATAGGATGATTGACAATTTTTGTAATAAATACATTTATAAACTATTGGTATTCCTAAAAAGGCATAAAAAGAGAAACATTTATTTTTAATATATCTAAATAAAAACAACACGAATCCTTAAAATTAACTACGGTAACATACAATATATTTTTATTTCATATGTAGACAGAACCTAGTATTGATACTTCTTTCTAAACTTACCTTCCTAATTCGAGACATTACGTAGATGTGATAGAACTTAATGCCGCACTTTACCTTGCCATAACAAAATCATTAGTTCCCTCACAATTTAAAGTAATGCGCTTGCAGCGATTTGTTAATTTATATATTAACTAGCGGCTCGCCCACGGCTTCGCCCGCTTAAAATACATGATTACTGATTTAATAAGCACAATCGATTGACAACTATAATGACTTCTAATATGACTTTTTTTTACGACATTATCGTCAAAGAATTTTTGATTGTTTTAAATAAAAAAATACGACCATTGTTGATATTTGATATTTATAAAATATACATAAAGCTAATTATTTATTACACGTATATATTTTTGTAACTTTATGTTCTTTTTACCTATATAATATACTCTGTTAAATGTGCTGATGTCAGTGAATAATTTAATTTACTCATTCAGAAACAGCCTTAAATGTTAAATTATTGATTTGAAGGATTCATAATATTCTTTGTAAAATAACTGTAATAATTGCATATTAACTCCTGTACAGTTTTTAAATTAGTTACATATATTATATGAACGAACCAACCAAAAAATCTTTGTATTTACTTGATATTTCTTTCAAGATCGTTCTTTATCTCTGTGTTGAATTAATTACGACTTAAACTTAACTGTTATGATTTATGAAGGTAATCTCCACTAACAATTCAATTTTGTTTACTTTATTGTATAAAATATTGTATAATAGTGCTTCAAAAATATATATTTTTATCAACAGTCATATAACCAAGACGTTTCGAATGTCATTCTTTAGCCAGGAATCTTACCAGCGCGATTGCTATATAATATTCGCAGGCAAACTAATGCCTTGAGTTCATTCAAATGACGATAACTTTTTTTTTAATGAACCGATTTTGATGAACTAAACTTTAGTAGTTAAGTTGAGTTAAAACAAAGCAATTGGTGAAATTTTCAAGTAAATCGGTTCAGTACTTTCAGAGAAAAATGCGGACAGAAATATGTCGATAGACAGACAGACAGACAGACAGACAGACAGACAGACAGACAGACAAGAAATTCAAAAAAAATCTTTTTGCTTTCTATTATTCTTTTTAAGTGTCCCTCTATCCATTTCAGTCAAAATTACTAAATGTACAGACAAAATATTTTTACTGTCTTATTATATAATATAGAGATATAAATTTTCATTATTTATTTTAAACTTTTTTTAACAAATTTTTAAATTATATTGTAAGAATATTATATTAATATAATATTTATATGCGTATGTGTGTTGGTGTCTGTGTAATTATTTTAAATAAAAAAAAAGGACGCTATGCCTCAGTACCATAATGGCCTATTTTCACATTTGAAACTGTTATTTATCCATCTAGGAATAAATTTAAATTCTGAGTGGAAATTAAAGAATAACATCTGCATAGAAACTGCTAAATAGTCCAATGTCAATAAGTGATAGTTGTCACGCATATAGTAGGATACAAAGAGAGAGAGAGTGGCTCAATTTTCGAGACATTGTGTATTTCATGAACTGACGGAACTTGACACTGCTTCATTTATCAAAGGAAAAAAAATAATTGAAATATAATAATTCCTCAGTCGTCGCGCAGAGGCACAAGAGGTATAAGAGATAGGTTGTGGGTTCGATACCTACTCGAGAAATTGAAATATTAAGGCCTTAGATATGAAATAGGCCACTTTAATCACAAATTTCTCCTCTTTGGTTAGGAATTCTAAATTCAAACTTAGACAGGTATTTACACATGTTCATTAGTGTTTTCGTAATTTATTTGTTTTTTTTTTCTGTTTGCATCACTCAGTTTACAAAATGGAAAACTTGAAATATCGCGCTATTTACGAGTTTAAGTTCCACCGTGACTAATAATATGGCGGTCGTGTCGCAAAAGAAAACACAGTGCGTTTTTGGTTTCAATATTTTCGTTCTGGAAATTTCGACCTGCGGAACAAGCCCCGAGGACGGCTGGAGATCCAAGTTGATAATGAAGAGTTGAAGGTACTTGACGTAAATTCGGAAGATTAAAAAACTTGAAAGTATCCTCACCTCACGAATTGAGTGAAGAAAACCGGCAAACGTGCGTCGACTGCTGCGTTGTATTACTTAACCGGCACAATAATGAAAGGTTTTAATCCAAATCATTATTTGTGATGAAGAGTGGATAGAAGCGCTCATCGCTGCCATGCTCAATGGGTGGACCCTCGCAACCCATCCAAATCCTCCCCCAAACAAAAATTGACCCAAAAAAGTTACTTTTAAACGTTTGGTGCACTAGTGCCGATGTCATTCATTACAGTTTTCTCAAATCTGGCTAAATGATTACGGCAGATGTCTATTATCAGCAATTAAAAACTACGATGGAAAGCCAGCTGCTAAACAACCGAGGCTGATCCATTGTTCTACGCCACTGCTGCTTCCCGACAACGTTAGATCACACACTGTACAACAGATAGCTACCAAATTAAAAGAGCTTCAATAGGAGTGTCTAAGATATCCACCGTACTCCCCTGAACCTTGCTCCAACAGATTAACATTTTTTCCGAAATATAGGTTACTTCTTGCGAGGGAAAAAGTCCACTCTGATGGGGAGTCCAAACCACCTTCAAAGATTTTATTGATCCACGATCGAAAAGGTTCTATAGTAATGGGATTAATTAACTACCTATGAGTGCATAGATAATAGTGTTTCATATTTTTATTAAATAAACGAACGAACGACGAACCATACTAAACGTCATTTTCCCGTCCCTAGCTTCATCCCTAGGTTCCCTTCGCCTTCAGTAACTAACTATGTGCAGGATACAACGTGAAGCTAATAATTACCTCATGTGGGGATCAAAAACACATAACCGCCGCTTTTAGTTAGACGCGCGCTCCATTATACCACGATGTCAAGCAAAACATAGGTAGTATATCATCAAATTCAAAATATTCCCAGCACTGTTTGAAACAATTATGAAACGTCTTAGGTCAACAACAATAAACCTTCCAAAGTAAAGCGTGCTTCGCTTCGCGAGTTATTGAATGCGATAATAATAAATTTAAATTTTAGGCCGGGTATTTCCCCCTTTTCGGTAATTTTCGCGAAGTCGCGGGTGTGCTCGACCGAGATGCTGTGCTTCAGTACTCTCAGCTACAAGTTTGTCAAAGTTCTTTATACGTAATTTTCAGTTACACAAAATCTTCAATACTTTATAAAGTGTGTGGTTAGCCTTTTGAATTTAGCAAAGATATATTTTATATAGGACTTTTTTTAATTTTTATAGTTTCACGCCGTATTCCGTATATAGCAGGATTGGCAAAGGGAACCTAACCAGTCTGTTTAAGATATTTTGAATACTGTACCGCCTAATAGTCGAGAGTGTGATGATGGAAGATAATATACTAGAAAAAACATTATTGGAGGCATTTAACAATGTAATAGAACCCAGTCGGTATATCTTTTTGTCTGTGCGTTTGTGTCGAAACGATTAAACCGATTTCAGTGCACAGCTTGCCGAATTATTATTTGGCAAACTGCCCTTAACATTTGGTATTTATTTTATTTTAATGAGTTGATAAATAAAAAAGGTATATCAATATAAACTACTTCGTGAATTATTTTTAAATATTATTTTATTGAATTGGTTGAATCTTTGATTTTCATTTGAAATATATACTACTACTACTACTAGTACTACTACTACTGTTAGCTTCACGCTTTACTCCTAGCAGGGCAGTCAGAGAGAACAGAGCGCCAAACAAAAATATGAATAAATTATAAATATAAATAATAGTTCCCTACAAATGATTGAATATCTGACTTTGATAAATATTTATTTGTATCCTCATAGAAATATGATCAGTTTTTTGAACACTCTTTATAACGGTTGGTATGTAACCAATTATAAAAATGTATTCACACAATATCAACTCTTATTAACTGCAAAATCACAATCAGAATTTATTTTCTCAATACATTTAGTTTCTTTTGTAAACATTGCCATTTGAACCAGTCCCGACTTCAAAATTATAAAATCTTTTATTAACTATTTTTGATTTACAAAATCAAAGTACTTACTTTATGTAAAACTCAACACTTGCGTGTTTCGCCACTTCCGAAATTAGGCGGTAAGGTAAGGTTGGAGAACAGAGTGTTTTAAATCAAATCAGCTTCACGCTGTATCCCGCGCACAGCAGGCTAAGCAGAGGGAACGTCGTGTTAAGACACTCCCCACTTTCTGCCGAATTCTGGAGGCATTTCGAGTTGAGTGGCAGAACTCGACGATGCGCTTTGGCTCGACACCAGAGCGAAGAAATGGAAATATAAACTTAAGTAAATATTTCATCTCCTCGAGTGGGGATCGAACCCACAACCAGTCGGTTTACAGTCACACTTTGTGCCCCTGCGCCACGACTGGACTCAAATTCTACTGAGTGGTTTTTAGCTCCTATAATCGATATGTTAACCGACCTAATTTTATTTATATCTTTCATGTACAGAATTGACTTTTCTATCCTTTGATTATATACTCGTATATAGAGATAGAAATGTTATTCACTAAAATATTCGAATTCACCATTTGCTTATTTGTTGCAATAGTGACGTAAGTGGATAATTATTGCAATAAATAATGTAGATATATAAACATTGACATATTTAACTTATTTATCGAAAAAATACATTATTGCAGCAGATCAGCAATATATTAAAATAATATTACCAACATTATTACACGGGAAAAAAAATTAAATAAACCTCTTACACCATATACAATAGGAGTCTGTGCATAAAGCATAACTACTAATTTTATTCTATTTACCCATTAAGCCATAATTTAAATTTACGTGCCAGATGTAAATGAATTATTGACTTCACACCCCCGAATATAGATAATACTGGCAAATAAATAATGGCGATGTTTAAAACTAATTATAAAACGGGACAGAATCGACGACAACAAATTAATGCCGAAACAATATAAGCCATCGTAAAGGTTATCGTGAGGGTTGTGGGTTCGATTTCTTCAGTAGAATGAGTTATTTTTATCACTTCGCTTTGGTTACAAGATTAAGCGCGGCGATGTTCCGCCAGAGTGCTTTACTAATGCGGAGTCCGCGGAGTGTTTTAATAATAGGTTACCTCTGCTGATCCAGCTGTGCGTGAATATCTATACTTATAATAAATCTGTAGAAAAGTCGTTTCTGTACATTGAAAATTAAAAAAAAAAAATTAGCCAGGATGTTAAAGGATAATTAACAGAATCCATTTCCAACTTTTTTGGAATTTTTGTCTGTTTGTCTGTTTGTCTGTTTATCTGTTTGTCTGTTTGTCTGTTTATGTGAACACGTATCACGTAAAAAGTATACAATAAATTTAAGCAACTTTTATACATAAAAATTACAAATAAATCAAAGTAGCTTTTAGTGTTTATTTATTGTAATCGCTTCACTCTATCAAAAGATNGTCACTGTGTTCCTAATTTTAAAGACGTTGCGTGTTGAGTAGCAGGACTTAACGATGCGTTTTGTCATTTTAACATTGTGAGAAAATGGAATGAATTACCCGAATGGTAATCGAACCCGAAACGATTTTGTTCACTGTCAGATGCTGTGTCACGACGAACTCAGTTATATTATCTATAATTCCGCAAAAGTAAAAAATTGCATGAAAAGGAAATATATTATCTCAGAGTCTTTCTGAAGATATGAACGGTTGTTTTTACCGTGTAACAGCTTATGCGGCAAAATTACAAAACAATAAAAAATCCCGGAGGTTTTCTGTTTTGCGCAAATATATATACACTTTTTTTGAACCACTAAGATATAAATAAATCTTAGTCAATTTTAATGCTTCGTTCGTTTATTTTAGAGACATTTACTACTGTATAACGAAATTTAACGTTATATATCCAGATATTCCTTCGAGTGAGGATCGAATAAACAACCATCTTATACAGTATGTTAAAGTTATTACGATGGCAGGCAAAGAGAACCTAGTGTTAAGACACACTGCTATCTCCATTTTGCCTGAATTCATGATACTATTGGTTTTAGTTCCGACACTCAATACTCGACGTTACGTCTCGACCGAGAAATCATTCATTATCTTGAGTCCACAATCTTGAGTGCGAGATGGAATCCACAATCAAAGTGCCTAGAGTCAGACACTACGCTAATATATCTTAACATATATATTAACTACCTACATTTTTACTTATATAAAACTCACTGATTAATAAATAACAGAAAGCTCAAAAATATGCCCTGAATATGTAGGTCCCTTTAGGTACTATAGGTAACACTAAAAGAGGAATTCTCAATTTTTTATTCGTGAACGAGAAAAAACCCAATTTGAGTTTGAGGCCAATCAAGAAAATTAAATTTTGCATATTTTCATTTATCCACACTGGTGTCGAGGTAAAGCGTTCCATCACCATTTAAAACACAATGACTCCAGAATTCAGTAAAAAATTGGAAACGGAGTGTCTTGACACTAGGCTCCCTCTTCCTAGCCAGCTGTTTACGCTACAAAGAACGAGGTTTCACTTTTTGTAGTTCACAGAAACAGAGTTGCGGGCTACAACATTACTACTTTATACAATAGTACGAAGGCACCACGATCGTCTAACTCAATTTCCTGATGTTATTCAACCAGCTCCCAGTATCTATTCAGGTTGCT
Source organism: Heliconius hermathena (assembly GCA_013403705.1). Taxonomy (NCBI): domain Eukaryota; kingdom Metazoa; phylum Arthropoda; class Insecta; order Lepidoptera; family Nymphalidae; genus Heliconius; species Heliconius hermathena. The sequence goes on from JAAIXJ010000165.1 coordinate 273,033, forward strand.
ACAAGAATATCTTATTATATACTTAAACTCGATTTTGTGTCCCAGTTACTACTGTAAGTGAATCACCGAAGTGGCGTAGCGTTTTGTTGTTGTACTAATTAAATGTAAGTTATAGTGTAGTTATAAGGGGTTAATTAGTATAGAATATATTGCACTATATAAAGTCCCAAGGCAAAAATAATATTAATATTTTTTTTCTGGGTCCTGTTTATAAGAAGATGGGGAGAGTAATTAGATACTTCGTTCCCTATGCACTGCTTATTTTTCGAGACATTAAGTGTTTCATGGCGGAACTCAATACTGCACTTTGTTTTATTACTAGAGCGAATAAATGAAAATAATTAATTAATTCTCCGAGTAAGCTCTAAGCACGCAATGTCTCCAGAACTCGGAGGAAAGTGGGGAATGGTGTGTTTTAACACTAGATTCTCCCTGCCTACCCTGCTGTGTGCGGGTTACAACGTGAAGCTGAAAAAAAACAAGGTACGCCCTTTTCCAATCAATTTTGAGATATTACATGTGAAGTGACAGAACATGTCGCGTTTTTTCCTATCAAAACGAGGAAATTAATATCAGTGAAATATAATCTTTTCGACATTTTTTCGAATGGTCCACTAAGGAAAGCAAGATATTTAGGAAAGTATAATAAAATGGATGATCTTCTTATCGTGCACATCGAAATTCTTATATGCTTGTGACAAATTATTTTTAGTAGTCATAGATCATCTATAGAGATGGTAAATATACTTAATCGTATCCCCCTATGTAGGAATCGAATTTACAACTATCACGTTCAATCAAACCTTTAAGCCAAAAAAACAATAGAGTTCAATAGTGACATTTTATTTCAGCTTTAAGAAGCGTAAAGCTTTCTGTGTATAGAACGATAGACTTAGTAAATCTAAGACGCTCCGTTCGTTTCGTTCCGTTCGTTTCGTTCCGTTCGTTTCCGTCCAATTTTCGTGACATTTCGTGTTGTACGGCGGAACTCAACGCTGCATTTTGCTTACCAGAGAGAAAAAAAATATTAATTTCCTCAATTTCCTTCCTTGGTACCGAACTTACAATCTTTGCGCTTACAGTGGGTCGCTGTACTGAACTTCAATAGTTCATTATTTCGTTAGTTTTCTAGTTAACTTTGTCTTGTTCTCTACGGTCTGTCATTTTCTTAAGCTTTAAATCCTGCAAATTGGTACGTCCATGTGGGGTTTCCCTAACCCTACAAAACCAGGCTTAGTGTAGAGTTTTAAACCTATATAATACATAATTCATCTAACATATGTATATTTACAACGTATGGGTCGATGTATCCGTATTACACTGTGTGACTGTAAACATAATGTTTATGGATCGTTCTCCATTTAGGATAGTGGTTTACTTTAATTTTTCTATTTTGACCAGAAAAAACACGGCGTTGAGTTCCACCACTTAACTAATATTTTTATATCTCAAATACGAACGGTAAGAGGAGAATGGAGGGCTTGATACTACATTATCTCTGGCTACCGTGTTATGCGAGAATGATGACGTAACGATGGTTTTTTTAGGGTTCCGTACCTTTTGGGACAAAAAGGAATTCTTATAGAATAAATTAAAAATATTAAGATCACTTTGTTATCCGTCCGTCGATCTGTGTATCTGTCTGTCTGACTGTCTGTCAAGAGCCTTTATTTCAGTAACACTTGGAGATATCTAGTTGAACTTCAAACCATATACTTAGATCCACCGTCCCTTCGTATTTTTATATTTATTTAAAAAGATATAGATATGGTATGTCGCAAAAAACGTAAAGGTAAAATACTAGTTAAGGAAAAAATCTGACATATAAAAAAATGTACCTTAAATAAAATATTATAGTAAACTTTAAAATTATTTAAATCAAACACAATAGGAAAAACTTCGGTTGAAGCGTTCCGAAGGAATGCTCCAGTTTAATCTCCTTAACGACCAAATTCCTGTAGTAGGAATATTGTGGTACAAAATTTACAATTTAAAATTTAATGTTATATCCTCCGGCCATTACTGAGCTGAAGACTGGCTTTTTCATAATTATGCTAAATTTAAAATGATAACTTTGAATACTGAGATGCCTTTTTGGTACGACTTACAAGTTGTGTTTGTTAAGTACTAGCTGTTATCTCCGGCTTCGTTCGCTTGGTGAAATGACATTCAGTTGGTTATTAAGAGCGGATTCGTTTCCCACTTGATGCAATGGTATATTTTCATTAAGAGTGTTGAGTTTAACTCAACACTTTATGTTTCAATAATTGACGAAGTGTCTTAATACTATTCAGTATTCCCTCCCCTTCCTTCAAGACAGATCTTGATGGAGAACATAGCCTAAAGCTATAAAAAAATATTCAAATGTTTTATATTGGCGTGAGTAAAGTCGGGTGTGTCCTACAGGAGGAGGACATCTTAAGCGCAATCTGTTTAATTTTCCTGTCATCCATGTAAGTCTTGTTGTATCAATAGGTAAAGTGTGAGCTGTCTAATCTAATCAAATTCTCAATTATTTATATTTTAATGATTTTTAAGTCAATTAAAATTGCCCAACATACTGTATAATTTTTGCTTACTTCATTTTCATTTTTTTATTTCATATCATTAAGTTGGGCTATTATAGTTCTTCATCACATTTACCAGATTTTTAATTTTAATATAACGATGAAAAATGCCTAACACACTCTCTTCCAATAAAGCGTCATTTCATTATTTCTTATAATGTAGCTGGACCGTTATGGTTATTCATCAGATGGTTTAGATGTTTAGTTTTTATATGTCGTGGAAAAATACTGCTGGTCTACTATGTTTCTATATTATCGTTCGAATAACTAGACAACAAAAAAGATTTATTGAAATCCTTAGGTAGTTCAGAATACGCACATCGCGTATAAAATCAGGCAAACATATGACAAAAAAATCATACATTTGTGTTCTGTTACTATTTTTATATGATTTTTGTATAAATTTTAAATGTACAGATACACTTTTTTAAATTGTTTTGTTATAATGTAGAAGAAGATTAAAACGAGATATAAATGTTACGTCGATTTACCAAAGAAGTTGGATTGTTGTGTAAATGTAAAAAAGCGAAGTTAAGTATCACAACACTAAGTTCCCAGGTACTCCTCTGCCTACCATGCTAAACTGTAAAGCTAAAAAAATGTAGGTTAGTAGAAGATTCCATTTTTCTCAACCTTTCACTTCAAAAGAAACGTTTTGTTATAAATATACACTGATTTCCGTTAATATTGAAGGTACAAAACGACTGCCACAAATTTTGTAATTTGTCTTTTAAAATCGTATTAAAATCCGTCCTGTTAACGTGAAATTTAAATTGTATTATTTTAACATGTCCCACATACTTCTTGAATTATTTGCCATAATACATAACATATTTTTAAACATTTTTTAAAGTGTTATTCCACACTTAGGAAAGAAAAATACGTATTTAGAAAACGTATAAAAATTTGAACGCAGCGGGACTCGATCCCGCGCCTCCTGGAAACCGACCAGGCGCTCTGACCACTAAGCCATGCGTTCTGGTCGGTTTCCAGGAGGCGCGGGTTCGAGTCCCGCTGCGTTCAAATTTTTATACGTTTTCTAAATAAGTATACATAACATACTTCGATTGCGTGTTGGCAGTTTCATTCCACAGAGTGACATCGAACTCACAACCGTACCGTTTACAATCAAATGCTGTACAGATGCACAACGACGTTCTAAATTGATCATAATCTTTCCTAGAAAATAATTTGCTTACACAAAAATCGAGATATTTTTACCATTTTTAAACAAACAGCCAAAAAACAACATCACGTACACCATTTCCTCCAAGTTAATTAGTGGTCCAATAGTCGAGATAAAATAGACCGATAGCGGGAAGGGTGTAGCTAAAACGTCTTATATCGCTGATTCAAATCTAATTCTGCACTTAATACGCCCATGGCAGCTGTCGTTGAAATAATTTGAAAGGTGAGTTAGCAACCTAAATGTGGAGTATATAGGTTAAGATCGTTATGTTTATTTAATTTATATTTGAAAACGTGTTGCGTCTTTGATTTTTTTTTGGAAAATAGATAGAATAGTCTAGTATAGCATAATTAAAAGTTACCCTTTCATTTTCTTTTCACCTTAAGATTACTGTGAAAAGAGTAAATGCCGCCGTGTCGCAGTAGGACAGCATCTGACTGGAAGCTAACTTTTCTTTTCCCCTATCTGGAGTACAGCGTTGAGTTCCGCCACTCTACACGTATTGTCTCGAAATTAGAGCGCTTTACCATTAGGGTACTATGCTGAATGCGGTATAAAGCGTGAAACTAAAAAAAGTGGTTGTCTGTAAATTAGGTTAACGGACGATAACTTTACATGATAAAGACATAAGGAAACTGATCAAAATCACATACTTTTATAAATGGAATTAAATTAAATTATTATGAGTTAATTATAGTTATTTTGTGACGTACAAAGAAGGAATAAATTGAAAATTACACTTTTTTCAATAAATTAATATTTATTTACACTCGTAAATAGAAATATCTTTTTACTTAAATTATATACAGTAATTAATCACAAGTAACAAAGTACTATGTTTAATGTTTATGTCTCTTCAACGAACGGTAAATAAATCTGTTTCTATTAGATGGCGTGTTTAAAAGTATCGTATACCATAATATTGAAATTTATATAGGCATATATAGGATGAATATCTAATGTACGATATACAGCGAGAAGCTAAAAAAAACTTTAATTTTGTTATGCTAAAAAAACCAACTTTACTTGCTTCACGTACAGTAAAGCTTAACCTGTCACACTGCTCTAGTACGGGTTAACCGCACTCCTGCGGGATTTGCTTAAATATTGGGTAAAATTTTTATATACGAAGGTTGTTATAATTTCGTGGTGTATTTTTCGTGGTGTATTTGAAAAGTGTATGTTTAAATGACAGTTGTAGGTAGACTTTATTCGGTGGAATATTTCAAGATAAGCCGCAGAGTTAAGTTCTGCCTATCCACACGCTATTTTTCGAAAATTGAGCTATGCGTTAGAACCAAATGTTTTAACTCTAGGTTTCCTCGACCTGCCCTGCTGTCTGTTCCGATAGTGTGTTCTGCCGATGTAAAGTTTCACCACTTATCAAGAAATGGAGTTCACTAAATACGTATATAGTAAAATACTCCTATTTAACATGCTTGCTATAAAAAATACAATAACTCTACACGAAATTCATAAGTATGAATTTGTAATGAATAAAGAATTTCAACGTTAAAATTGTACAAAATTTTGTTTTAAGCGTTAAAAGTGAAAGTGGTATATAATTAAATTGTAAAAATATGTTTTTTGATGTCTATGTTTATTACACTCCATATAAGAGTGCGCTGATGATAGTAGCAACTAAAATAAGCTCAAAGCTTTTTTAGATGACAAAAGTCTTTCTCAAAATTAGACAAACAGATTTAGCTACTGAAATATGTACATTTAAATTAATTGATGATTAAGGCTTGTCGCAGCGCAGGGGAACAGGCGTGGAGGGTCCCTCTGCCTACTCTGCCATATACAGTATACAGTGTGAAACTATAAAAATACATTTAAGAATATACAAATTGAAGTGTAAATAAAATATGAATAAAGGCTTTCATTATTATTTGTCAGACGATGTAAACAGATAATCAAGTTGAAGAAGTTGCTCTTTCCACTATCCTCACTCTTTTGAAACGTGTGTTGAGTAGTGGAACTCAATGTCACTTCCATGCCAGAACGCTGAAATAAAAATATATTATACAAAAATATAATATTTTCCCGAATGTGAAACTGAAACCTGCTTTATTTTATTGAGTAGAAAGAAAAATAAATATTTTATATATGTCTTTCTATCATAGAGACCAGTCGCGGGGGCACAAAAGGGCAAAAAGGGGTGTGTAACTATAAACGCGACAGGCTGTGGGCTGTAATAGATATAATAATTCTTCTTCTTCATCAGTAATAATCAAACTTACTACCATCCCATTTACAATGGAGAACAGAGTGTCTTATTCTCTCTGCTGCTCAACAAAAAAAAGTAAATATTTCCTCATTAAGAATAGAAAATAAAAGATCCAAACGTATCGCACATCGAAATAGAGAATAGTTTAATTGCAATGCCACGCATCGCAGCTCTTTCCGCTTCAAAACAAATACTTCAAGTTCCATAGCGTAGTGCCGATGAAATTCTAATAATCTCTTAATGAAATATGCCTTCCTGTACCTACTGTGAAATTTAGAGGTAAAATAGTTGATATGAAATTAATATACGAGGGCAGTCGTGGCGCAGGGTCGCAAGCGTGAATAAGCGCGATAGGTTGGTGTTCGATTCCCATTTTAGGAAATGAAATCTATTCTAATAATTATATTATTAGCTGAAGAGCGTGTTTGTTTGTTTGGTTGAATACGATAATCTTAGAAATTACAGGTTCCATATATAGCCTATTTATCGAGGAAGGCTATAGACTATACAATAGAAATAGTAAGAATTAAAATAAAGAAAAGAAAAGCTATAGGCTATATAAAATCACGCTATGAAGTCATCGTACGCCGCAACGGAACAATATATGTATATTTGTTTTTGTTTCTATATATTTTGTGTCTGTCTGTGATCGTGATCACGGACAAACCGCGTAGCCGATTGTGATTCAATTTCAGAGAGAGAGAGAGAGATATTTGACACTCTTTGAATACCTTGAGATGAACATAGACAACTTTATTTCTCAATTGCTTTTTAATTTTTCTACGAATTACGCTTATTGAACACTTACTTGGCGTGCCCTGGATCAACTCTATATATAAAAATAATGTTCTTCAAAAAAATGTTTATGTTGTTAGTCATAATTTACTTTTTGTTTCCTTCTAATGAGATACATTGGCTGGTATGTGATTGGGTCGTAATAGGTTAGTTAGAATTTTCATATAGTTTCTTGGTTAGGTTAAATCTTTTGTTAATCTGATATAATATTACGTATTACTTTTAATTTCGATACTTTTAAAAAGTTACTTTAGGTTAATAATATTGATACTATAGCTTGCTTTGGTTACGTTTACTATTTTTTCTTAATAGTTACTTAATTTTTTAATATTAACAATTTTCCTTAATTATTTTTACTTATTTTAATTGCTCATATCAAGTACTCAGATTTTTTTTATGATATTAAGTATTTTATTTCCCTTACTTATATATATTTATTATTCATTTTCGGTTTATTTTAATTCTTACTATTTCTTGAAAATAGAAAATAATTTCATATATTTATTACATAAATATTCGTATAGTTCAAGCGGGCGAAGCCGCACGAGTCTTCTAGAACTTAACATTATCATTTCCTTGCCCTTTTAAAGAGTCAAGCGGGCCGTTGAGTTTCGCAACTAAACACGCAATACCTCCAGAATTCGACGATCTTAATGGAAACGGAGTGTTAACATTACCTAAATAAATAAAAAAAATCTATTTAACATTTAAGTACCGAGTGAGGCCTTTACGGCTACGGCTGGTTGACAAGTTGTTACATTTAGCTCTTCCTAGAGTAGGTGACCAGAGTGAAGAAATGGAAATATAAATTTAAGTAAATATTTCATCTCCTCGAGTGAGGATCGAACCTATAACCAGTCGGTTTTACGGTCACACTTTGTGCCCCTGCGCCACGACTGGCCTCAATAATATAATAGATAATTATAATGTAGAGTACGATTTAAATAAGTTATGTCACTTTAAAATTTTGAAGCGATATCTCGGACCCTTTGTTGCTACTAACGTTAGTTTATTGACTAGAACATGAGAAATTGAGTAGAAGATAAATATCCGTTGTAAATATCCTCATGGCCAATTTCCGGTGAAATCGTGTATTTGATCGTGCTTTGGCTATTATTTGCTGGACTCAATTCGACTAATTGAGAACAAGATGGATTTACGCCATTATAGGGAAGTGTGTTTCGAAATAACTATTATGTGGTTAAATCTAAGTATTTACTTATTATATCTAATTATATCTAATTACTTAATGAATTAATTATAACTATACAATATATATTGAGGTTATTATGGCGTAGTAGTACAGTTTCACTATGTAAGCACGATGGTGGCTGGTTCGTTTCCTATTCTTGAGGCTATAAATAAATTTAATATATTTAAATGTGGGGAACTGAATGTCTTAACACTAGGTTCCCTCTGCCTACCCTGCTGTGTGCGGGATACAGCGTGAAGCTGATTTTGATTTTTTTTAATATATTTAAAAATATAATAAACACTCTTCCGAGCGTGGGACCTTGGTTCAAGCCATCGGTGGTTAGGGCTCCAGGGAGAGGAACCTCCTCACAATACGCACCGTCTCAAATAAAACTACCTTCTTCGTCCAGTTCTTTATCCAACAGCTAAGCGATAACTTCTTAAAATGTAGGTCGAGGCTTTACACTATTAAATCGTTAACTGAAACCACTATCGGCACAATTATTATTAAGTTATTTTTAAAGGATTTATTAAGGAGTAGAATAACTTTACTAACAGTTAATACCATGATACAGTTAATACCATAATACCGGGCCCCGCCGTGCTCGCTTGTTTATACGAATGTTTTTTTTTAATATTATTTAAGTGTATTTACTAAATCTTAGTTGATTATTTTAGTATAGTTATCTATATTATATTCATAACACACATATGCCTCAGTAACTAATTAACTAACGAAATAACAATGATAATATATTACTTATAATCTATTATACAACTTAAAAACATCGCGCTTATACTTAGACGTTTTACTACTGCGCCACAACGGCCTTAGAAGTTCCTCAATAGATTGAAAACTGCAAAACATATATAAATAACCACTCATGCGTTAATGACTTTTATAGCTTATTAAAATCCTTATCGAGTGGTTACGCTCTGAATATTAAAAAAAAAGTTATTTAAATATTCTATATCTATTAACATTTTATAAATATTAATATAGATTATGACCATTACCATATTGTTAACGTTGAAATATTTATCAGGATTGAAATGTGTTTTATTGGAGGCAGTTGTAAATTAAAAACATTAAAGAATAATAAAATTTTGTTTTAAATATTGTTGATTTTTTTGCCACACACTGTATCCAGCAATAAGCATATTAGGTTAGAAGGAACCTAGTGTTTAGATATTCCTTTTACCATGCAATGGAATGGCCCTAAAATTAATTCTTGTATACTTACATCAGTAGAAAACACTGAGATAACTTCAAATTATTTATATTGAATACATTTACTTAGGTATGAAGTAATTGATTATAAACGCTACAGATTCTAGCTAAGATTCTAACTAAGAACTCAGATTCTAGCTATGATTCGTCAATAATAAATCAATTGCATTCTGTGAGTTTTCGCAAGCGTTATACACACTTAAAAGGGGCAATGGAAACATGAAAAATGCATATATATAGTAGTAATTAAAATATTATAACTAAAATCGATTCACAGTATGTTCGGTGGAGTGGTCGTTACAGTCAGCACTGTAGTGTTGCACTATTATTACGTATCTTCTGTTTCGTTTATTTCGGAAATACTTCCTGAGGACGCAACATTGAATTTCGTCGGTCTGGCGACTAAATATGGTCACCCGCCTATAGAATACAAGATAGTCACAGAAGACAACTACATATTGACTTTGTACCGACTTCCTGGCAAAAGTCCATATCCTATTTTGTTAACACATGGCATTTTTGACTCTTCAGACTCGTTTTTGTTAAGAGGAGAGAATTCTCTCGGCATCACTTTGGCTAACAAAGGCCACGACGTCTGGCTTGCAAACCTGAGAAGCAATAGATATTCGCGGAAGCATGTTTATTTGGACCCTGATAAAGATGCCGAATATTGGGACTTCGGATTTCATGAAGTAGGTTATTACGATCTTCCGGCTATACTCGATAAAGTGTTATATGAAACCAAAGCTACAAATGTAACTGCCATTGGCCACTCACTCGGGAATACGATATATTATGTGCTAGGCTCCACCAGAAGTGAATACAATTCCAAAATCAATGTGTTAATTGCTCTCGCACCAATATGCTATTTACAAAACAGCGTTTTACTGTCCATCTTGGCACCTAAGACACGTTTATTTGAAGTTTTATCTCAAAGTCTTGGAATATATGCGTTATTTGATGATAGTTTCATTACCACCCGTATTTTAAAAACGATTTGTGATATACCGGTAGTTGGCTACGCACTATGCGCGTACGCCTTTATCTTCCCTTTAAATGGGTTTGATGATCAAGAAATAGAACCGAAATTCTTCCCTACATCACTCGAACATTTTTTAACGGGTACTTCTACAAAACTTTTACTGCAATATTCACAGAATGCAAAATATAAAACATTTGCCAGATATGACTACGGGTGGAAGAATAATTTCCTAGTGTATAACTCGTTGAGTCCACCTACGTATGACTTGCAAAAAGTAACGATGTATGTCGCTTTATATACTGGTAGAAACGACCACATATCATCTATAGATGACGTCGCTTTGTTAAGGAAACAGTTGCCGAACGTTGTTTACGATATCATAGTACCTCACCAATTGATGAATCATGCAGATTTTGTATGGGGTAACAGAACTAATGTATATTTACATCCCTATATATTCAAAGTATTAGACAAATATATTAAGAAAAGTCATTAAGAAAATCCTTTCATTACGAAAATTCTATTACCTATGAAATAATTTTTTAGCGAATATTAAACAGCACTAGCAACACTGTATGAAATTATTCTATTTCCTATTGTTTAAATTTTATATTGGATACACTTAAAAACATTACGTGGTCATTTTGAATGATACCTAATTTTACACGATTACGTTATTGTTATTTGATATTGTATAAAATTTGGTAGATAATTTTTTATGCTTACTTATGAAATAAAACAGAATCTTTTTTCAAATTGGTTGTCTTTGTTTAAATAAAATACAACATAAATAAAAACCTTTGAAATTTTCATTTTGTCCTAGGGCGAATAATTTTGCCTAATAAAAAAATAAAAAAAAGGGAAACTACATAGAAAATAGATACTACTTATAGTCTGAACAAGTCAATATAATATTATGCTCTCCACTAATAGATTTATTGCACTCTATCTATGTATCTCTTTTCAGTTTCCATGAACAGAAATTAGTGCCTTTCCCATGCCCTATTTTCTTTACTTTATAGGAAGTTCAGGAGGCTTATACTTGTATGAAGTTTCGAGTATATTTTTTTTATAATATATTGTATGTTTGTAATACATAATTTGCGAGTGAAATTGGAAAGTTTATGCCTTTTCTCCTTCTATACTTTTGATAATTCAGTACTCAGCTTTTCCATTCGGCTCTTCATTGTGCGGAAGCCTTGTTTTGACAAACATCATATTCAGGAAGTCATTTACAACAACAGTCGCGCTGGTCAGACCTTGTGCTTTAAAGAATACATTCCGAAATATATATCTAGTAGGGCGACGTCTATGGGACTACTTTGAGTATACAGCAAGTTCCGGTGGATGCAAAGAACTGTGGCGATCTGAGGTAAACATTTCGAAGAGGTTCTCTCGGTCTATGTAAGGTAACGATTTACGAACGACGAAAAAAGATTTACGTTTTCCATTAAAAGATTTTCCTTTGCTCCAAAAATTCTGGCTGACGGCACTGTTGCTCCGAGGTAATTCATCAGGTCCTCGTCTACTAAAATGTGATTATACTTAACTGAATCTCTCGCCCTGTTCTGGTATCAATGTTACCAATAAGAAAAAACATATTATAGCCATAACACAATTTATATATAAGCTTTGACTTTAGAAAGACTAGATATCAGATCTATCTAAGAATAAAAGGAAGAGGAAGTATAGTGGGAGCCATTTCTCACTTTTTCGCATGTATGCACTGGCGATGTGAAGACAATAATTTATCTGGAGATAGCTACGTCGGCACATAAATCACGTAGCGTTTTTCACGCGGTACGATCGCCCTTTGTAAATATACGGCTAAGCAATTGACAATTAACTGCCTATATTTTTTTCATGATTAAATTTTTTGTTTGAGATCATCTTGGTACGGCTGTGGATTCAGTTCCTACTTGGGAATAAGTTATTTTTATTTCCTTGCTGTGACAATAAGGCAAAGCGTGGCGTTGACTTTCGCCACAAAACACGTGCTGGACGTTGTCCGTAAAGGCATCTCGTAAAGCTCCCTCTGCCTTCTCTGCTATATGCAGGATACATTGGAAAGCTAAAAAATAAATAAATTTAAAAACAAAAACAGCATAACAATTGATATGCCACACGCGCGTCACCAACGAATGTTCCTAAAACGTCCAAAAACGAAACTGACATCAATATATTTCAGTAAACCGCAGTCTAACACCGGCCGAATGTATAAAAAAGGCAATAGCCATTCCTTTATAACAATGTGTGAGTTATATAATATATACATATATTGTGGTTCAATCCTGATATAGTAACAGTATACGTGATAGTCATGGGTTCTTTATCCACTCTGGGGATTGAGTGTATTTAATTTTTATTCAAAACTTAAGCAACAAAAACAACTTAACTTTAGTGTTGCCTGTATTAGCTGGTCTTTATTCTGGCTTAATCTTATTTTGGAGAAATTGAATATTAACTCAAGGTTGGACATAAGATTAAAATGGAGAACAGAGTGTAGTAACAATAGAATCTGTCTTACTTAATGCGCAGCTTCACATTGTATCCCGAATATAGCTGAGTAGGCGCATAATGTCTTTACATTATACTTCCTACGATCAATTTTTGAGACATTGCATGTAAAGTGACGGAGCTCAACGCTGCTTTATGATACCAGAGCGAGCGAAACATAAAATAATTCATACCCTCGAGTGGGAATCGCAAGCGCTGATAGTCACACGACGGCCTTACTAAATGCGTATTTTCATTGATTCTTTAAAAGGTAAAGAAACTTATTAAGATAAAGACCCTTGTTGGGGTTCGTTAAGGGTTTTCACAATGGTAGTTCGGGGTAAAGAAAACAAGAAATAATGAGGTGAGGGCAAACTCAGTTTAGAATTTTGTTACGTTTGAAATAAACAGTTAATGGTATTATAGACTTTTATCGTTTTTTAGGGGAATTGAATAAATTTTATGGGTAATTTCCTGGTTTTCTGAGCTTTGGATATTTTAACAGACACTATAGGTCTATTTATTGCTGAACACATAAAAGTCTTTGTGTCTTTTTAATGAAAAACGCTGCTATATCTTTTTTCTTGCATAACAGAAGGGAATCTCAAAATCTAGTGTTAAAACACTCCGTCCCACACTTGCCACTGAATTTTCTAGAATGGCGCGAGTTAACAACGTGTAAAGATACATTCCCCTGACGCCGCACTTGCAGCTCGTGGAAACAAACAATACAATTCAATATATTTGGTGAGTTAACTATTTTCAATAATATAAATTTTTAATTAATATTCTTTGTCTTCAACTTGCTCTGATACAGAAAGGTTCTTTGTAAAATCAAATAAATACATTTTTTAAAAGCCGTTTTCTCGCCTACGTAATTTAATTTGTTCGGTCACTCAACACGACATTCAGACAGTGAGCGAAGGGCGGAATTAGTTGACACTAGATTCCCTCTACTTGTTCTATTGTAAAGGTTCAACATATATGTTTTAAATATAAATTCTAAACTATATCTACATCTATCTGTTAAATCTGGTAAGTTTTAATATATTGAAGCAATGGTTTTTGTGAAATAATACAAGATGGATTTAAAGTGGTAAGTGTAGAATTAAATAACAAGTCATAACTTACGTTATTTCTTTTTACTCGGCTAGATGAACTAAAAGAAATTATCTAATATTAGAAACATGGGTTTGATTAACTTATAATCACAAATACAATAACTTAATCTCTACTTCTATACTAATATTATGAAGCTGAAGTTTGTTTGGATGAACGTGCTTACCGCAGGAACTACTGGTTCGAATTGAAAAATTTATATACTGTAGGTACCAACAGTCACTTACTGTTACCTACGACCCTTAAAATGTCTCAGTGTTATACTCAATTATTAGTAGTTTGCACTTAATCACAGGGGCGAAGCCGCAGGTAAAAGCTAGTTACTGCACAAATCATTTTTTTTTCATCACATATCAGTTTGGGAGGCATTGCGTCTTGAGTGGCGGAACTCATCGCCACGCTTGGCTTAGTTATCAGAGCGAAGAAATGGAAATATTAAATATTTCGTTTTCTCGAGTGGGAATCGAACCCACAACCTCTCACGTTTATAGTCGCACACGTATGCACAACTTCTGGCTTCTCTGCATTTATTTTAACCTAACTTATATATATATTGAATGTAAAGACTAATCATATAAATAATCACAGTTATATTTTCATTTTACATGTAAAACCAAAAAATCACAGCGTACAAGTATACAAGAAAAATATTACAATTATGTATTTGGAGACCCTTAGGTCGAACATTTTGTGAGAGAAAGGGTCAGGTGCTTATCCCTTTTTACGCATAGATTTATTCTCGTTGGGACGAAATTGTTACAATGTGACTTATTTAATGTCGAACGGAATGAAAGAACTCAAAGTGTACATTTACTCCGCTTTCAACTTACTGCCGGATTCTAGAGACATTGCGTGTTGAGTGGCGGAACTCAACGCCGCGCCGCTCCAAACTATTTTGAATCGAATCGAGTGAGAATCGAAACCACAACCTGACGCATGTTTATGCCACTGCGCCATGACTGGCCTTAACTATATACATATATAAATATTTCTTTTGTAGAATATTATGACTGTTTTCTTAGCTTCACGCTGTATCCCGCATATAGCAGGGTAGGCAGAGGAAACTTAGTGTTAAAAACTCCGTTGTTCACTTTTTGCCAATTTTCGAAATATTACTTTGTTATATTACTTTATTTTCGAGATATTACTTTATATAATTTCTATTTTCCAGCCAATTTTGTAATTTAATTCAACACCACCGCGCACTATGGGCAATCGAGGTCTGTATCAGATCAAAAATCGATAACTTTTTTATTTGTTAAGATAAACAATTGAATTTTTGCACAAGCATAAAGTATAAAATAGCGCTTTAGGTAAAGTTCAGATATTATACTTTTATTGGAGTATATATATATTAAAAAATAATTCAAAAAAAAATATTTAATTTCCTTAGTCCACACTACTTATAGTAGTAATAAAAATGTATTATTNTATAACACTCTATACCTATTTGCACATTTTTTTAAGGAAATTAAGTTTAAAATATCGATGCGAACAACCTGAAATAGACATTCTTACGTATTACAATTTCTCACAATAAAAAAAAATATATTCCAAATGTAATTCACGAAAAAATAATTCATTACATTAAAGGTCCACTATTATACTATTTAAAAAAAAATAAAAAGTGCGTCAGGGACGACTTTAGTAAAAATGAATTTTGATCTGCCGTTGTTCTACCATCATCCATAGTGCCGCGCCACGCTGAAGAAATTGTAAGAAAATAAAAAATCAAAGAACATATAAAAAATAACAAATCGTATCGTATATTCAACTCAGAATTGCTGTCATAAATAGAAGAAGTTCTTATTTCTTGAATAATTTTCTTCCGTACGAATATCACGCTCCCTACGTTGTTTCTTTTCCATGATATAATTTTATTTTTATTGGAAGTTTTATTATATTTACAGAATATTACTATTTATTATTATAAAGAAATGTTCTGAAGCTGAAAATATTTACGACTAAGCGAAACTCATAGTACCGTCTATTTATAAAGCGTAACGTACTATAACGTAGCACGGAGCTAAACAGTAAAAAGGTTAAATCGAGGGGGATCGAACCTACAACTATCTATTGTACATTAAAATTTCCCAACTGTGGCGTTTCACTGATCCAATAAGGACTACAACACGCACAACTAAAGTCGATATTATTAATTTGCTTTGCAAAAATGGCTCAACCACAAGCAAGTACTTAGTACTTTGAAATTTTAGCCTTAAATGTAATTAACTTTAATACACTAACGATTTTCAGTGCACGGTCACATAACTTCGTCGCATATAAATAATTTTTCAAGGGAAATTTCATACAGAAAATTTTAGTTCGATGCCGAAACGTCAGCTCTAAAGTAAAATTTAACGTTGAGATTAATTAAAAATACAGCGAAATTACGGCTTTTTTTGTTTTTAATTTGTTTACTGGAAGGCTGGAAGTTGGCTGTTTTTTTATTTGCCCATTCACACACGTTATATATATGTTACAGTTAAATATTTAATTAACATGAAATAAAAGTAACTTAAAGCCTATATGGATGTATTGAGCAGATAAGTTCGTTTCGTTGAAGCACTAATCTCAAGAACTACTACTGGTATGAATTGTTTTTTTTTTATGTTGTATAGCCAATTGTCAAGGTCCTTTGGCTACGGGCTATTATTACGTAATATACCTGTGATTCGTAAAATTCGTTATATATCAATTTATATACTGTATGTAAAAGCTACTTATAATATGAAACTGATTCTAAATTAATAGATTATTAAATTTTAGAATCATTAAGCTGTTGTAACATAGTTCAAACTGTAGTTAGAATGGTTGTGAGTTCAAATCTACTCAACAGTATCTCCAAAAATTGGGCAAAAAGTGAGGAATGGCATGCCTTAACACTAAGTTTCTTCTTTTGTATTTATCCTAGACCTATTTCTTTGTTTGGTTTTTTGAGGAATTATTTACAATCAATATTAAAATAACAAATATATTTTTTTAATTTAATCGTTTCTTCTAACATATTTAAAAATAAAGCTACATTTTTACTAACTAATTTAAAATGTAACAAAATGGAACGGAAACCAAAATAATTGCAAATATATATTGTTTCCGAAGTGTGTATCGTTGATTGAAATTTAGTACGGCAATGTGTCTCGAGGGCCACGTAAATCGAGTTAGCCGTTTAAGGAACTATTAATACCGACCAATATAACTTACTTCTTGAATAGCTAAAAGTAGGTAGATTATACAGTTAATAAAAATAATTTTTTTAAACATTTTTAAAGTGTTATTCCACACTTAGGAAAGAAAAATACTTATTTAGAAAACGTATAAAAATTTGAACGTAGCGGGACTCGAACCGTTCAAATTTTTATACGTTTTCTAAATAAGTAATAAAAATGTTTCAATGACCGTGGTTGATAAGATATGAAGCTTAAAAAATAGAAAAAAAAAATATGACTTCATGCTGATTTCGCTTTGGAAATTAGTCAAAACGCGGCATTTTAAATTTCGCTTCTGAATACGCAGTGTCTTGATAATTGTGCGGATTGTGGCGAACAACGTGTATAAACACAGATTTAAAAATTTACTAAGCATTTTTGCTACCAAAACAAATATATCTATAACTTTAAGTCATCTAGAAATAATGACAACTAACAAATATAGCTTATGAAGCCAGTCATGGCGCAGCGGCACAAAGTGTGAATGTAAAACCGTCTGGTTGTGGGTTATCTCCCCACTCGAGGAGATAAAATATTTACTTAAATTTATATTTCCATTTCTTCGCTCTGGTGTCGAGGCATAGCGCGGCGTTGAGTTCTGTCACTCAACACGCAATGCCTCCAGAACTCGGCAGAAAGTGGGGAACGGAGTGTCTTAACACTAAGTTCCCTCTGGCTACCTTGCTGTGTGTGGGATACAACGTAAAGCTTATTTTATTTAAGCAATTGTCACTATGTGTTCAAATTCATTCAAGTAAACGTAATAAAAAACTTTTTTTTAATTTAAAAATTTACTTACAATCTATTAATTTATAGGTCTATTATATTAAAAACATGATGTATCATCTAAACCCATTTCCTATAGTCGACATACCAACTGTGCCACGTAGTATCAACAAACAGATCATTAAAAATCAAAATCAGGTAGAAATTCTTATATAATTTTATTACAGCCGAGCGAAGGTTGCCAATAAAACGCGATATCTTCGTACCAATTAAAGATATTTGTGCCAGCAGCGACTCGAGTGGAGATAGCGGGGGATTTTTTTTATAACTTTTCTCGTGCCTTTTTCTTTTGAATTATGGTAATGATCGCACACTCCATAGCTGATATGGTATATTCTTTCATGTGACGTCCTCCTTTCGTTTTACTCAAGCGTTATATTTAGGATTCTGAATCGTAATGATATAAGATATATACATAATATGCTGTTTTTTGTATTTTTATTTATTTTCTAGTTTCTGTAATCATCATAGTACAATAGATCAGTGTATCCGTCTATACACTCAATGATTCGGGTTAAATTCAAATTGGAAAGAAGATTTTAATACTCTAATTTATCAGTAAGCGCGGTATGTTTCACTAGTTATGACGCCATTTCTTTAATTGGGTACAAATGAATATCGCTAAATTATGATAAAAAAGATATATAATAAAACTATGCAATTTTAGCCCATTTCAAAGAGGAGGATATCAATTCCACTTATAGTGTGATACTTAGGAACGTGTACTAAATTATGTTTTTTTCTTAATTATATTGTCCATTTGGTCACAAATTTCTTGGATAACAAAAGTCACATCGAGATTATACTTTTTGATTTAAGGGGACTTTTTTATTCCAATTCCAATCTAGAGAACTTATTGAGAGTCCAAGAAACGTAAAAAAACAGTTTAATAATTGTTGAGGTACTAAGTTATTGACAGGTATTTGAACAAGTTGACGAAACGGCTTGCAACCAGTTGTTGTGTCAGAACAGTTTGTTCCGCACATTCCGCTTACCATACAATGTCAAATCTAAACATGCCTAGTGCATAAAATACCGAAATCCAATACATAGTTATACCAACTAGCTCAACCAAAATTAACCTAATTCTAGGCCACAATTTGCGTGTAAAACAAATATTTTCGATGATTGTATCGTACTATGTGGATTCACTTTATTGATACTCTACAATGCTCGGGTTATGGTATTATTATTGTTGGTATAATTAAAATCTATACTAATATTATAAACAAGAGAGTGCTAATACTAATATTATAAACAAAATCTTCAGAACATCAAACATAAAAATTGTTGAAGCCGATGTACTCTTGAATGGTGAAGCCGTGGATCCTGTTGATGCTACAATATTTTATTTTACTTCTTTTACTAAAAAAATTGATTTTCAAAACATGAAACTTGTGAGATCTTATTTTAAATATATTTTTTTAAATAATATGGACTTTGACTTGACTTTATATTACATCACGTTTATCATTATAAACTTTATCAGTATTACGCGTTATAGGTTTCTAGAGTGAAAGAGAATGGCCAGTATGGATGATGTAACACCAACATCCTCAAGCATTTAGTACTGTTTTTCATAATCATCCATTATAAGATATCACTCAGAATTTGTTTCTAAAATTGAGTAAGGAATTGTGTTGATTTTTAAGGGAACTTTCTTTACCAATTCTGTAGATTGTTTTTTGTCTGTTATATTTATCTGTACCTTCGCTACCTAAAGACTAATTACTTCATGTATGATTGTTAACATTTTAACATTGTGACGCGAGTATTGACCGCTATTTAGAAGTACGCTACAAGTATTTAGCTCTTCCTACTGCCTCATTAAGGAGGTCTATCTTTTGAATACTTTACCT
Organism: Heliconius hermathena; assembly: GCA_013403705.1. Lineage (NCBI taxonomy): Eukaryota > Metazoa > Arthropoda > Insecta > Lepidoptera > Nymphalidae > Heliconius > Heliconius hermathena. Next base: position 292,690 of record JAAIXJ010000165.1, read on the forward strand.
CGTCTTATCAATTTACTTACATCTAGTTATGGCGCAGGTGCACAAGCGTGCTACTGTAAGCGCGATCGGTTGTGGGTTCAATCCCCATTCGAGGGAATTAAATATTTAATATTTACATTTTCTCTTCACTTCTTTCTTTCTTTCGTTATTTAAAATTTATATTTCCATTTCTTCGCTCTGATGAAGAGTCAAGGCGCGGCGTTGATGACGTCACCCAACACGCAATACCTCCAGGATTCGGGAGTTAGGAATGAAAGTGGGGACCGGAGTGTCTTACCACTAGATTTCCTCTGCCTACCCTGCTGTGTACAGGATAGTGTGAAGCTGATTATTTTTTTTTTAATTTTTCTCACTTTGGTAACGAGGCAAAGCGCGGTGTTGAATTCCGCGACTTAATACGCAATGTCTCCAAAATTCGGTGGAAAGTGGGGAACGGAACTGTCTTAATGGGAGTGAAATGTCTTGACATTAGGTTCCTAGGTTCCTTCTGCCTAACCTGTTATGTACGGGATACAACGTGTAGCTAAGAAAATAAAATAAAAAATAATCTGTAAAACATAAATAACAACTAAAATTACAACAACATATTTTTTATACATGAAAACTAGAACATCGTCTTATACTCGTATTATACGTTTGCGTCCGTGACCCATTGAGATAAGCAAGGATCGTGTCTAGAACACATCATTATCTTGGATTGAAACGCTTCACTGTACTTGGAAAGTATATTTATGTATAAGGTATTGAAATATTCTGACAAGATTTTATGCTTTAATTTTTTATTTTTGATACAGTTATTTTTAGGCGCCATTGAGGCCGTTATGGCGCAAATGCACAAGTGTGCAACGCGACGGTTATGGATTCGATTCCCACTCAAATGGAAATGAAATATTTGATATTTCCATTTCCTTGCTCTGGTGACGAGTAAGACGCGATATTGAGTTCCATCACTCAACGTCGCGGTCTGTTTTATACAGCAAAACAACATATGTTTTGTTTTGCTGTATAAAACAGACCGCGACGTTGAGTGATGCACGATGGAACTCTTATTATGGGTTTGATCTTCACTTGGCGAAATTAATTATTTTGATTTTCGCTCTAATGAGACAAAATGCGGCGTGAAACTAAAAAAAAGCAAATCATTCGACAAATTTAAATCGAGTAATATAAGTTGAGTAGAAATTTCTCAACTTTGAAATGGCGATCAATTCAAAACTTCTCTAGCACAATCACAATCACAATAGGCACAAAGAAATCAAAGGGTCTGTAAAATTAAGTCGAAAGAATTGTTATTACTGAGCTTAAAGCTTTGAAGTTTGTAAGGGTATTTGTACACTGAAAGCTCATTAAATTATTAATAATGCAAACAAAACTTGATAATAAGGAAAAGTGCGGCTGTGCGTTTCGCCACTAAATACGCAGTTTATTTATTAAGAAAACGTATAAGTTTTTGAATGTAGCGGGATTTGAACCCGCGCCGCTTTTGGACGGTTCGACGGACGGAAGAGGAGTGGGTTCAAATCCCGTCCATGAATCTCCATGAGCGTTACTCAATTTTTTACGTTCTGTATACGACCTACCTCCAGCATCATCGATACTTTGTTCTCGACACTTTTGCTTCAGACATCTTTTTTCCAATATTTCAATACTGGTTCTCTTGACGTGTTCAATCCACCTGAGCACGTTTATTTGCAATTTATTAACTCACAATATAAAAAGCACAATGATTTTTTTTATTCAGCTAAATAATTTCTTAAAATCATATAAAAATGTTATTAAACGAAAAAATGTAACGAAAATAGGCAATCAAATGACCGGCAGGTAATTATTTCCCAGTGACACTTTGTACGCGCAAAATATTAAATATTACGAGTCGTTTGTGCCGTTGGGGAAAACTGTTTATACGAAATTGAATTTATAAATAGCTTTCTATACAAAATTTTAAATTTTTAAATAACCTTTTCCATAGGCATTGACTTCAAAATTGAAGCTGAGTAGTAAAAGACAATTTATTTAATAAAAATAAAAATGAAGAACAAAAACATACACACCGAAACCCGTATATAGTAGAGTAGGTAGAGAGAACCTAGTGATAAGATACTTCGAGCCTTTCCGCCCAATTTTCGAGACATTACGTGTTAAGTAGCAGAAGTCAACATCACGCTTCTCAATACCAGAGTAAGGAAATGAAAATAATTCATTCCCCCGATTGGGAATCCTCACTCCACCCACAACCATCGCGTTTACATTCAGACATTGCGCCGCTGCACCACTATGGCCTCACGAGGGCTTAATATAAATCTAGAATTATTTATGAATTCTATTAAAAATATATAAAAATAAGCAAAAATTTTACTGTACACATGTTGTACATACATTACATAAAGATAATCCTCGTATATAATAAAAAAAATAAAATTACATTACAAAAATAAGTAAGTAATTGAAAGTTTTGTTGCCACACACAATTGTTGCCATATGCTATAATACCGCATATAGCAGGCAAAGGGAACCTAGTGCTAAGACATTCAGTTTCCCATTTCCCGTCCAATCTGGGAGATAATCCGTATTGAGTGGTGAAACTCAATACAGAATATAAATATTATTATAAAATTTAGTTTATAGACAAAATGTGTTTGGACTGTTCTGATAAAATTTCACTTTTCTTAATTTTTTTAGTGTATGTATGTTTCATTAGTAGTTTGAATATGGGAGTAATAAAACGAGCAGCGTCACGTTCTGTTTATTTTATTGGACTGATCTTGGCATATCTCAATTGGCTATCAAATGAACCATTTTTGTATGTTCAATTTGTACAATATTTAAAGTAAATGTATTTATCATTAATTATTAGCTATATACTATAGGTTGAGAATAACATATTTTTTTAGAAGTCTTAAAATAAAAGCTTCGCAAATACAATTTTTAAAGTTAATGAATCTGCTCAATTTACAAATTAAAGAAACATTACCAGACCAGTCGTGGCGCAGCGGCATAAAGTGTGACTGTAAATCGACTGGTTGTGGGTTCAAACCCCACTCGAGGAGATGAAATATTTACTTAAATTTATATTTCCATTTCTTCGCTCTGGTGTCGAGGCAAAGCGCGGGGTTGAGTTCTGCTACTCAGCACGCAATGCCTCCAGAATTCGGCAGAAAGTAGGGAACAGAGTGCCTTAACACTACGTTCGTGAAGCTGATTTATTTATTTATTTAAGAAACATTACTATTATGTGTAATTAAATTGATAGTAACATACTCTTTTAATGTACTAAAATAAGTATACGATAATAAATAGGAATATTTTATATAATGTTGCTAGTGCTACTTAATTTTTTACTTTTTTATTAATTTGTGGCTTAAGATATCGCTACGATGTTAATAATGCTAAATTTTATGTTCAATATTTTTTACTGTATTAAATACTTGATTTCTCTACTTTCTATATATTTTATCTATTTTTATAAAGACTGAACTTAACGCCGCGTTTTGTCCTAATAAAGCGGGTATATAAAAATTAACATCGCCGAGAATAAATTTTACAGTTACTACATAAAGAAAAAAATAAAGCACGAAAATATATATGAAAATATAGCCTTATTGAAATCAGTGCCTAAAAAGTGAATAATCGTTTTAATAAAACCCAGATCAATGTCCTTGAGAAACTTGGCCCGTTAGCCTTCCGTCGGATCGCGATCCAATCTTGATGTAGGTCAACATTCAAAATACCTATCGTGCTTAGAAAGAAAATGTTACGTGATTACTTCTACGATGTGATTGTTGTTGTCGTAAGTATCGTAATATATTTTAACAATTTTGTAGTTTCACCGTATCCCGCATGTGGCAGGGTCGGCAGTGGAAATCTAGTGTTAAGACACTCCGTTTTTCACTTTCCGTACAATATTCGATTCATTATGCGTATCACTTTCGAACAAGGAAGGAAGACTGTTCAATTGGACTGTTTTTTTTGTAGATCATGTTTCTGCTCATTTCAGTGAATATTTATTTATCACTCTCAACAAAAAAAAAACTGTTACAAAAAATAATTTTAGGGTTTTCTAGGGATCCGTACACCAAAAGATAAAAACAGAACCCTTTGAAGTCACTTTGAAGTCTGTCTGTATGTGTTTCAAGACCATTTATTTCAAGGTCGCATGGTACCTCCACACACTGAAATTTATTTTAAATATTCAAATCTACGATCGCTTGGAGTAAAAAAAATCAAGCTTCTAAGTCAACCCAATCAAAACGTACAGGCATTTATGCTTTACTGCATCTTGTATGAAATTCGCCGGATTATCAAAACTTACAGGGTACTTCCCATACACACACAGGTATGAAATTTGACACGAAGTGAGAACTTACAATACAAATAAAGAAAACAATCTGATAAGGGAAAATTTATAGATATTTCATAGAAAAAAAATCATTACAAATATATATGTGTAGTTCCTTTTTCTGTTCTTATAAAATGAGACTTGAATTAATAATAATATAAACAAATAAACTTTTATATACAATCGATAGATTTTGACGACAGCTGTTGATTAAAAATAAAACTAACGTTGGGTATCCCAGAATCATGAGTTATATAATACTAATAACAAATCTCGATACGCATCAAAATAACCTCAAAATGGCGTCGCCTCACACTCCACCGCGCGCGATGCGTCACTATTATCGTTTATTGCAATGTATTTTTTGATTCTTTAGCTATATAGTTGTATAATTTATTTTGGATTTAGAGGATAGATTCGAAACTACAAGACCAAAACTATATCCTCTGGATTTTTCGATTTTAGCAAATTTATAGTCGTATTTACGTCAAAATGAAACCAAACAAGTTTCTACTGTAAATCGCAACAGATAACATACCACCGGTTTAATTCACAGTAACTTTCAAAGGAATAGCCACGGGCGTTTAGCTTACAAGAAATTACTATAAGCAAATGCGGCACCAGGTGCTACTCCAGACTAAGACATCGTTTAAAGCACATGTAGCTTTCCATACAACTTTAATAGGTTATATTATGTTCTGCTTTATGCTAGACTACGGGTGACATCTCACTTTAGATGTTTATGACAGGAGCTAGGTAATGTTAATTTTATAGCATACTAGCGGCCCGTTCACAGCTTTGCTCTCTTGGACTATATATGATTATTTATTTATTATTATTTTAGTGTATTTGGCAAAAACCTTTTATACACCACCTTTTATTTCTTATTTATCTGGGCGGCAGGTACTGACTCGCGGTTAATGTTTTTTCCACGTAAATTCCTAAATGTGAAGTTGCTCCACTACCGCCTTTCTTCCGGAGATTAGTTCAAACAAACAGAAAGACAGAGAGTCTGTTAATTTTTTTTAATTCGTTTGCTTGTATTTTAATATCCTGTAATTTGTAGATACATATACTTGAAAAAAACACTATTATTTTGAAATTTTTTATATGTATAGATGTATAGAAAATATTACACAATTATTATTATATTAAATATAATTCATTTTTCCAAACATTTTTTAAATCGATCTAATCTTTTTGAACACTAAACGCATCAAACACGGCAAGTTTCATTTTTTGTTCTTTTCAAAGTCAACTGTGTCAGGTGTTTTCCATTTTTGGGAGTATCAGAACAATCAACTTTTAGGCCGAGTTTTATTCTCTCTGAATTTTGCTCTCTTATACATCCGTTTTTGTATTCACATAAGCCTTTGTTTATTCATCCTACTTTGTGAAGGAATAAACAGAAGAGTTAAAATGATAGAAAATTTGTATACTTTATTTAACGCTAGTTATGTTATAGAAGTGTAAAATGTGCATATAGAAGGGTAGGCGGAGTGAGTTTATAATTTACTGCTCAAATTTCTGAGACATTGCGTTGGCAGAAGTTAACGCCGCGCTTTGTTCACCAGAGAACTCACATTTAACCCGTTTACAGTCTGACGCTTTTCCACTGCGCCAAGACGGGCTTTTATATTTTGAACTGTATCATCCCAATTCTTAATATATATTATTAATATACTTACACCTACGAACAATATTTTCAACCATTACAAAATTATCGTAATGACTAAACAAACTTGTCACTAAGCAACAGCCTAAATTTTAACGATCCCTCAATGACGGTGTACAAAACACCCCTAGAAACAGAAACAACCCCTGAAATGGGGAGAATTTTTTCCTGACAGTAATAAAATATTTGAAGGAGAAACTCCTAACACAAATCAAGGGTAGGATCAAAGACATTGTTCTCTCTACAATATACATATACACACATATATATACATATATATATGTGTGAGTGTGAATGTAAATGTAAGAGTAAATGTGTAGGTTTCTATATTTTCATGTTAATTAAGTTCTACTATAAATCAATTGAATGATATACATTTAATTTAGATTTCGCGATGTTATTTGATTGCGTAACGTGAAGTAACACAATTGAGGCCATGATTACGTTTAAAAACCTATAAATTTCACGCTTTATCTGTATGTTATTATTATCTTTATATATCTTTATTTATTTTTAAGATATACCTAAATGTATAGATATATCCTAAAAATTTAACTTATAACTAGATCTAGTTTTAAGATATTTCGTTTCCCATTTTCAGCCTCACGCTACTTTTTTCTACTAGTGCAGGTAATTCAAAATAATAATAAATATAATCATTTCTAATATTAGGGTGCTCCGTTACCACTTTACGACACTTTGAAAGGGATACACTGGAGGAGTTATGCGTTAAGTAGTATAATACTAGGTAGGGTAGGTATTTAAACTAAATATTGGCAAAGCGAAGCGTTGAATTTCAGCACTCAACGAATGTCTTCAAAATTGGACAAAAATGGGGCAACGAAGTATCTTAATCCTAGATACCTTCTGCCTACCCTGTACCTATAATCGTAAAAATTAAACGTGTCCAACAAACCCTAAGCTCTAAATAGGATATTTCGACCGTCGCCCGGTGTCAGCCGTCCCACTTTGATTAACGGCACCCCAACACTCCGGCCTCTGCGATATCTTAATGTTTTATTCGATTGCTTGAGCACGCAAAAGGGGCTCTGACAGATTTATTTTAGTTTTCCAACTGAAACACGGCTGTAATATCCGTCCTGAAATCGTATTGGGTTTTAGATATTATTATTTAGTGTACATTTAATTAAATTGTGGTAAAATCTTTATTACTTTTCGCCCTATTCTCGAGATATTGCTTGTTGAGTAAGATGTTAATGCATTTTAAGCAATCTAAATAATATATTTGTTCCACAAGCACTTTCGTAACTCTAAATGATTCAGCAACATAAACTTTGAAAGCCCAAAATTAGCCTACTTAAGCTGTTATTGTACTATTTACATGGAATTTATTTCTAATTTTACTCGCATCAGTTTTCCCGTCAATTAAAAGCTTAAGCTACTGGCTCTTTATTCACTTTGTTGTTTATTCACTTATAATTACAACTGCAGATTATTAGTGTTTTGAATTTTTAGGTGCTAAACAAAAATAAACATTCTCATTAATTAGAATAGAACCCACAACCATCGCGCGTTCAATTAATATGACATTAATGACCACCAAATTTATTGTTCAATATAAAACCTCCGAAACCCAATTATATTACAGTAAATATAATAGACCATTATATGTACTATAGATGTGAATTTCATCACCACTCGGGAGAGTGAATTATTTTCTCCATTCTATTTTTCCGTTATGGTATGAATTTGGTAGAATTCTGGCGGAAAGCAGACAACAGATTACCTCAGCATTAGCTTCTTTCTATCTATTCTGGATATTCTGGTATGCGAGATGCGGTGTGATGCTGAAAAAAATAAAAAAATAAACTTTTTTTGGCCCAAATTATTTAGATAAAGTTCGGCAACTAGTTCTCCAACCTTAAAGACTTTGTGAACTACAAAGTCTTTAAATAGCTCCAAAGTGATAAACAATATTAAAAATTCTCATCATATATATATATTGAAAAAATATACTGCCTTATTAGCTTTACCAGAGAAACTAAATATTATGTAAATATAATAATTTCCCTGAGTAGATATCGAACCTACAATCGTCGGATTTACCACTATGATGTATTACACCGGCCTTTGCTGTAGTAAATATAAATAAAAATAAACTAATCGAATAATAAAAACAATAAATTATATGGAATTGTTAATGTTTTATTTTCTGTGAAAGTTTTTCATAAGCATTGTTTGGTAGTAATTGCTCCTTGAAAAGGAAAATATCCCATACCTAAAGAAATTAATCAAGATACCTCAACAGTTTAGACGTAGGAATCTTTTTTAATCCCCGATGTTTATACATACCTGTATTTCGTGTGACGCAGTTACGCTTAGATACCAATAACATAAACACATACCACGAAAGGTTAAACAGCGTTGAACTTTGATTTCAGAATGAGGAATATACGGCAGTTTCCCTTTGATAGGTTAAAAGTGTTAGTATTTAACTACACGCTGTACCCCGCACATAGCAGGGTAGGCATAAGGAACCTGGAATCCTAGTATCACTCCGTTCCCATTAAGACACTTTCATTTTGCACTTTCCGCCGAATTCTGGAGGCATTTCGCTCAGAGTGGCGAAACTCAATACTTTGCCTCGTTACCAAGGCGATGAAATAAAACATTAATTATTTCATTTCTTTGAATGGGAATCGAACATGTTGCATTTACAGTCCACCATCGCCATAACATAGCATAAACATAAAAAAAATTTTTTAGTTTCAGTTAAATGCATGGGGAACCGCCGTATAGTATTATATATTTTTTTTATTTTTGTAAAAGTCGAAAACAGACTACCTACTAAACTCTCTACCAGCTAAATTTCAATTGTGTAGTTCTAATAGTTTCGGAATAAAATCGTTGTGACATACCGTTGTGATGATTCCGCCTTAGCCTTTCCGCTATGGAATCCCAAAAGGAAGTTATATTTACTTAAGAAGAGAAAAACGTGAAGGGGCATTAAAATACATACATATATGTACATTTGTTTTAACTTTTAGTTTTCAAAAATCGCTATTCCAATTACCATAAAAATTATATGGGACCTCTGAATAATATGCTGTCATACGTAAAAAGAATAACCAAAATTCATTCACAATTAGTCGAGTAAACAATCGAAATTACAACTTCCTTCTTTTTATAGTCTTTTAAAAAGAAATATTTATGAATCAATTGCAAAAATGTACAATATTGCTTGAACCCGGTAATTTTCATTCCATTTGTAATACACCTTTATTATACTATAGGTACTTATAATTTTATATATGCATACTTTTTACCTTTACAGTCACTTTGATCTAACTTTCTTGAGTATTATGAATTTAATGTGAAGCACGTGGAATTCTCCCTTACAGCCGTTTCGAGATCAAAAGACATTTCTAATTTATTTACTTTAATTACTCCTATTCAAATAAAGCAATTTATGGATGGTTGGATATTTCGTTACCTATTATATATATTTTTGGGAAAAAAGTAATGTGAGAGGCAAATTTACATGACTCCGTTTTGGTTACAAATTTGATAAGTAAAAGTTTGTTTGTTAGATATTGTATTTCATAGAAATAACTTGAGGCCTTCGTGGCGCAGGGGTACAAGCGTGTGACTGTAAACGCGACGGTTGTGGATTTTATTCCCATTACGAGAAATGAAATATTTGATATTTTAATTCTCTCGCTCTGGTTACGATGCAAAGCGTGGCGTTGTGTTTCGCCACTCGGCAGGCAATGCCTCAAGAATTTGGCAGAAGGTGGGGAACGAAAGTATCTTAATGAAGAACAAGAAAAATAGACTTTACACTAGGTTATCAGGTTCCCTCTGCCTACCCCGCTATGTGCAGGACTATAGCTTGACAAATAAACGATTTATTTTTTAGTTTAATAATAATGTTCATTTTCCAGTCTTAGACTGGTCTAATCCTCAACGCGAGTAAAAATAAAGATTCTGGTATTTCAAAGAAATGAAGAAAGAATGGAATGCAAGATCAGTGTAAATGGTAAGATATTAGAACAAGTGAATGAAGTGGTATAAAAAGTTGGGAAGTATGTTCAGTAGAGATGGAAGATACGTTATGGATGCAGAAAGGCGTGTTGTTGCCGAAAACAGGGTTAATGGTGCTTTAGCTGCATTGATGAGATGGCTAAACGACAGCACAACTGCATGTTTGGCCGTTCACAATGCAGTGTTGGTACCGACGCATAATACAATATGGCAGCGAAACGCAGAAGAAGAATGAAAAAAAGAGAAATGCTGTGGAGATGCAATCATTTCGTAAGATATGCCGAGTCAGCTTAGTTGATTAAATCCACAATGAAGAGATATACTGAATGGCAGGTACTAGCGTTTAACTAGAACATGGATGCACAGACCGAGTCGAACACTGGTCCCGCCGACAGAAAAAATAATACTTCGTACATTCGAAAAATATTGAATTCTATCTCAGAATAAAACAAAAAAAAATATTACCTATACTTCTGGCGGCCGGCCCGCCATCAGTGCATGATTTGCCCGAGTGGCCCCTAGTCTTAATAAGTCTGTGCAACCATGAACTAGAGGATGTCACAGTGAGAATGAAGAAGTACGTGTTCAGCTGGTTTGGGCACTATGGACCGTAGCGTTTGGCGCTTCGTCCTCTCTGACAACCCATCTAGCGATACAGTGAGAAACTATGTATGTTTGTATGTATATGTTTGTTTTCCATCGTAAGCAGTCGGACAACGTCCGATTATACCACTTAAAATGCAATGAAAAATTAATTATTTTCATTTTCCAGTTCTGGTAAAAAGAAAAACACGACGTTGAGTTCCGACACATAACATCTTAAAAATTGGACGGAAAATGGGGAACAGATTGTCTTAACACTACTTTTCATCTGTCTATTATGCAATATGCAAAATACAGCGTGCAAAAGTTCTTCAATTCCAATTTGATTGACTAAAAAATCCAAGTTGCTTAAGGCATAACCATTATTTAAATGTCTGTGTAAACGCCTAATATTATATTTCTCAACTTTGCCCCACACATATTATACCCACAAAGAAGGATCATTTCATAATATTATTTTACGACAAAAATAAACTAACAATTTGTTATTACGGGGATTTCCCGGAAATATGGTAAATGTCGAGCCCCACGTTAATTAATATAAGTTGTCCTTATAAGCCTGTTGCGAAGATATTTTTGCTTTTCTTTTGAAGTGGTATAGAAAAGTCAAAAAGACATTGATGCCTTTATGTGACAATGGGTTCGATTCACACTATACAACTATTTAGAATATTTTAATTCTCAGATAAATTCCGACATACAATATCGGGCCTTTAGTTTCTGCACTGTATGTCTTCTAGATTGTCATTGATATTTTTATTGGATGATTCTTGATTTAAATATTAGTTTTTACTACTACACGTTGAGGGCAGTCGTGGCGCAGCGGCATGAAGTGTGACTGTAAAACCGACTGGTTGTGNGATTTTTTTTACTACTACATACTTTCCCTCTCATTTATTTATTTTTTTAATATCAGGCACGCAGAGCCATGCTCTCTTTTCTACTCGAAATCGATACATTGTGTGTTGAGTGGCGGATCTGAACGCCACAATTTGACCACCGAATAGGGATGGAAACATATTTATTTCTTTAACATAAATATTTATTATTATTAAGGAAAATCAATAAAGACTTTTCGCACCAGTTTGTCATTAGAGAAAAAAGCCTTTAGCTTCTAGCCTACTAAACCTGAAAAAGAAAATTAATAATAAATTCTAAAATGAAAACCTTTTATGTACTATCTAAGATGTATAGTAAAAGGTTAGTCTTGCAAAATGAAAAAGGAAAAAAAAGAGTAACTTTTAATTCAAAGTAAAAATATTAAAAGAACGCTTTTATAGAATAAAATATTGTTTTATAAAAATATAACTATATAATATGAAAATAATTCAAAGCTTCTGTTCAGTATAAATAAATTCTTTAATTTACTTTTAAAATACAATTTACGTAAAAAATATAGCACGTTCGATAGATCCGTTAATGTAGTTTTATAACGAAACGCAGCAATGCTTTTAGTGGAATTGTAGAGTTGATTTTGTTACATAAATACGATGCTTTTTTTTTATTTTGACTTATTTTCGTTAAATATTTAAATTTTTATGTATTGGTTTTTATGGATAATCAGTTTAATAAAATCTATAACCCACTACTAAATGACAGCCAAGTTTAATATAGAATAATGCGACGCTCTCGAGTCGAAATCTATATGGGTATTGGTAGTCAAGATATGACTTAACAATTTTTGTATTAATTTTTTTAGCAATTTTCGTTTCTCATTCTCTTAGATTTATATATTTAATTTGGTAGTAGCATGATGGACTCGATAAGAAGAAATTTAGTAATACAGTAGGTATTACTAAATTTCTTCTATATTTAAGGCCGGTCGTGGCGCAGCGGCACAAAGTGTGACTGTAAAACCGACTGGTCGATCCCCACTCGAGGAAATGAAATATTTACTTAAATTTATATTTCCATTTCTTCGCTCTGGTGTCGAGGTTAAGCGCGGCGTTGAGTTCTGCCACTCAACACGCAATGCCTCCAGAATTCGGCAGAAAGTGGGGAACGGAGTGTCTTAACACTATGTTCCCTCTGCCGACCCTGCTGGGTGCGGGACACACCGTGAAGCTGATTGATTTGTTTATTTTATTTATGAAATTTATTATTACTTTGTTGACATTAATTGTTAAAAAATTACAGATGCTATATACATAAATACCGTTTTCAAGAGGGGCGTTTTCAACTTTGCTAAATAAGTATTAATATAATGGTAGCTATCCTGCTTGAAATTCAAATGTAATCCTAACTCGTAATTAAAAACATTTTAATCCAAACAATTTAATAATTTGTTCCTCATTTATTTTAATAATTTGTTCCTATTTTTAGTACAGCACTGTTTTTAGTATAACACTTAATTATTTGCAGGACAAATATAATATAGCAATATAAAAATTACGAAGCAACTTTAAGAATATTTGTACTCTTAAAAGAATCTCGCTAAGAATCTTGAGCTTTAGGATTATAAATAGATATAACGAACTCTCTCACTTTTGTAGAATAAATATTGATTTTATATCTGCGGCACTACCCCAGAGTTGCATTTTACTAAATAGAATGCTAAGAAAATAGTTAAAATAAACTAGTCAGGCGGTATCGACCGACGTCCGTCATTGTCATATTGTTAACGTATGTCATTTGTTTTACTGTCTTAACTGCAAACGCGGCCGAGCTGAGTGTTTCAATGTCGGAATTCCACTGAAGCTTGGAATGTACATTAAAAACCAGCTGCATCCATCACACAACAGGGTAAGCTGGGGAACCTAGTGGGGACCAACTAGTTTCAGGCTTAGAAGATACAAAGAAAAAGAGATATTGTTTGCTGAGGACAGATTCTTAGCTTTTGATATTTGATAAAGAATTGGAATTGGGTAGAGTGTTCGCTGTGCTCGTTAAGCCATACTTTCTATTAAAAACGGTTTAGCTAAGGGGCGCCCTGTGTCACACGATCCAACTGTTAGCAACGTAGGAATACGCAAAATAATGAAAAAGGCACTGCATCTCCAAACGTTTATTCACCTCGTTTACAGAACATGGATATGTGGATACAAAAACCACACATTAGAGAATTAGAGCAGATTAAATAACGCGTGCCGTAAAATGTAATTAAAAGGGATGTGCACAGTTAAAGCTCATAATAATATTATAAAAAGCAAAAAAGTTTAAAAACTCTAACCACACAGGCTAGAGTTTCATCCAAATACATTCGTTTTCATTCAATACGTATCCGCGCTCGCCGATTTATTCAGGATTTGCGGTAGCTTGAGCGATCGGTGACATTACGGCATTGCGCGGTATCTAGTGACGTCACGCGTCGGGGACGACTTGTGTTTAAATGTAAGTGGTTTGTATCCATCAAGGTATTACGTGGAGAAAGTTTCTGAGATTCAGTTGTGGTAATGGTGTAGTAAATTTGGTTTACGTGGTTAGGCACGATAATATTTTTTTTTAGTGTAACTAAGGATTGTAGATATGTGAAATGTAGGAGAAAGTGCACTTATAAATCACCGTGCCAACCTTATATTGTATACTAGCGATCCGCTTGCGGCTTCGCCCGCTTGAATTACACAATAATTTATTTACTAACCTGGAATATTTTCATTATTTTCATTAATGACATTAGCAATATAAAGACAATCTAGTCGCAAAGACAGGTCATAGAGACAAGCTCTTTTGAAGGATGGCAGCGACTCTTGCCAGGCATAATTATAAGGTCATCGTTTTACAATGGCACAGCATGTAACCATACGAGACGGTTGTAGATTCGATTTCCATTCGAAGGAATGATTTTTTTCTCATTTTCTCCCCCCGGTAACCTCGTTCTACTCTAAAAACAAATTATCAAAGAAATTATTTCAACTTTTAAATAAAACTCTCTTAACCGGATTAATCGCGTATATTTGGGATTTTACATTTTTGGAAACCCGACGTTTCGAACACTTTGCAGTAGTCCGTGGTCACGGGTAGACTGAGGTGGCATTCGTCCGGCAGTTGACATAATTATTATATCAAACTACCGCCAACGATATCTTAATTTACTCGCGTACGTCTCTGGATTCCTGCAGAATGAGCTGAATAATCGTGAAAATCAAAGAACTTATTAAAAATATTTCAAGTTAAGTTGACAGTCAGAGAGTCAAATATTTTACTTATTAAAATATTTAAAATTTTAAGTTCATTTTAAGTTGACAGTCAGACAGAAAAATAATTTAATAAGTAAAATAATTTACCGTCTGATTTAAATCGGATTTAATTAAAATATTTTAATAAATAAAATATTTTACTGTCTGAGTCTCATAAATTAAAAAGTAAATATGTACTTTTAAAGTGAAATTAATTTCAAAATGAACTAGGAAAAAATTAAATCGCCTTCAACATTCGTAAGATAAGACCGAAATCTACAAAACAATCTGTCTTTATTAGAAGCCTATAATGCTGCATTTATCCGATTGAAACGTATTATATGATGGAGAAACATTTATGTACCTACAGTAATAAAAAACAATGGAAGAAATAAAAATATTTAAATATTATATATTCGTTTTAGATTGATACCTTTAACTATGCTATCTTGAAATGTAGATCTTAGCAGATTGACAGACGTACAATAAAGAGATCCTATAATAGTTACGTTTATTTCCTTTTGAGGTATGGTACCTTAAAAATGAGAATAAGGAGCAAAAGATAGCAAGTTTGCCCATGTACATCTCCAACACTCCAGGAGTTGAGGATTCGTGACCGATCTTAAGGGTACAGGTACACGATGTTTACTTTTAAATAAAATTACTGTTTACTTGGCTTGTGCTGGTAATTTATTCGACATAATTTCGATTCCCGACCGATGTCTTCATTTGACGGGAAACAGTTTCATTGCTGTTTTTATGTAATATGAAATGTATTTATTACTTACCCGAACGAGTCCATACCTTTTTTTTCAGTCACGTTGTACCTTGAATGTATTCGTAGCATGGCAGGCAGAGTGACCCTAGGTTTATGTCACTCCAGTCCCCACTTTCCACCAAATTCTGAAGGCATTGCGTTACCAGGGTGAAGAAATGAAAATATTAAATATTTTCCTCGAGTAGAAATCGAATCCACAACCTGTCGCGTCTACAGTTATAATACCTTGTGCCCCTGCGCCACGACTGCCCTCAATTGTGTAAATATTGCGATAAGATTTTTTTACATGATTTTTGCATTTTTATTTTTATAGTTCACGCAAACGTTATTGCAAGTTGCCAATAGTATTATACATAATACAACATAAATATTCATTAACAAATCATCATTTTACTAATCATTTTGTACGGGTATTTAACTACGACGTTATAAAATTAATTCGAATTAGTATTACGCTGGAAGCAACATTTTGTATTAAAATTATATGCAACTTTAAACTATGTTAAATTCTGTGATTAAAATGGACTGAATTAGAAATGGACATTTGTAACACGTATATACAAAGAGAAAGCAGTCTCACTGAAATTTGCAGGATATTTACAGCCGCACTATCAACGTTTATAGCAAAAAGGTTTAATACACTGCTGCTTTGTCTTTGTCTTGGTCTAAATTCTACATTAATACTAACTAAACTATGTAATTCTTCAAAATATATAAGTTATTATTTTTGATTTTGAAAAAATATATATTATTAGGCCGTCGTGGCTCAGGGGCACAAATGGCGGAAACTGTAAGCGAGAGCGAGTCGTAGGTTGGATTCTCATTCGAGGGAATAAAATATTTAATATTTTCATTTCTTCGCTCTGGTAACGAGGCAAAGCATACATGTCCTCACAGCCTATTCTAAAGAAAATGTAAACATATTTTATGTTTACAACTTCTATATTATAGTTTATTAAAAAAACAGACAGTGTCTGAGTGTGCTTGTAACTGCGGGTGTAATCCCCTTTTTGAGAAATTTTATTTACCAAAGCAAAGCACGGCGTTAAGTTCCAGCACTGCCGCTGAAAAATAAAAATTAAAGCGAAATTGCTATAATTTTTCTAACTAACTATATGTATATATAATTTCAATTTGTAAGATTTTCACTAGAATCAAATTAATTATATTCGTGTTCATAATAATTACACAGTGTTTTCATCGTTCAACGTCATAATTATTCATGTAAAACAAAGACGCTTATAAATTCCTTTGAAGATCAGTCACTTAATCCTATTATAGTTATAACGAATGCTTTAATAATTTGTATTTTTTTTGCATCATACTGTTCCTCTCACATAGGGTGGACATCGGGAACCTGGGAACCTAGTGTTAATACACACTGTTATTCATTATAATACTTACGTTCTTTCACCGAATTCGTCAGGCATTGCGTGTTGAGTGGTGGAACACTCCGTTCCTCCAATTTCCACCAAAATTCTGGAGGCATTTCGTGTTGAAAGACGGAACTCAACGCCGCGCTAAGCCTCACACCAGAAAGAAGAAATGTTAATATAAATTTAAATAAATATTTAATTTCCTCAAGTGGGGATCCAATCCGCAACCAGTCGAATTTTACAGTCACATTTCATGCTTCTGCGCCACGACAGACTGCCACGATTGTTTAGGTAAAGGATCTTTTTGAAAATCTTCCTAAAGAGATACTAACAACAACACCGTGTTCAAATAAACGTATAAGAATGACAATGTAGCTTGAAAAGAACTTACGGCTTAGTGGTTAGAGCTGCGGGTTCGAGACCCGCTACATTAACTTTTTACACATTTTCTAAAATAAAAATTCGTCGTCCTGGAAAGCACTAAGAGAGATATTTCCGAAATTCCAACGGAAGCGGAAGAAAAAGAGAGTTAACGTTCTAAAATCCACATAAATATGGTATGGGCGATGACTGATACAACGCCTAATTAGGATTTTTCATTAAAAATGCTACTCGAGTCCGCGAAATTAAAAACTCCGCTGCTACTTACAAGCTTAACACTGCGCATTGCCTCGTTACCAGAGCGAAAAAAATAAAATATTAATTATATCATTCCCCGGACAGGGATAGAACGCACAAACGTCGCGTTTACAGCCGCCCGCTTGTGCCCCTGTGCCACGACGGCCTCGAAAATTTGAACTGTTTTATTAAAATGTTTAATTACTCGTATGTTAACGATTGACTTCCTGCACTAGGATACAAATGAAATAAGTTCTATTCACACTGTATTCATCTTATTATTAAATATTATATATAATACCTAGAGGTACGGAATTTTCGCAAAAAAAAATCACCAATTTCGCATTTATATTTTTCAAAATTTTAAAATTTCTCATAAATTTCGCATTTATACTTTCGAAATTATAAAATTTAGGTATTTATTAAACAAAAATACTTGATTAGTAATTTTATTACTAAATATGAAAGTAAAATTTAACAAAATACAAAATTTCAAAGTACAAGTCTTAATATTAAACAATTTTAATTAATTAAAATATAACATTGTAGAAATTTCAAGATTCGACTCCTTAAACGTCGTTCTTCGGTCTGTTACGACGACATTGTATATGCTGAAGAAGCGTTCAGCGTCCACGCTGTTGGTTGGACTCCAAATACTCTGTAATGCTGCTTCAGCAAAGGACGGAAAGTTGCATTTGACAGCCAACAATATGTCCTTTACATTGGGGTTTTCATTTATATTAATAGACCGAATAATTAACCTATGATAGTGCGCATACCCATCAATTAGCTCATTTTGAGGAAGTCCTTGGGAAAAAGGAATTTTCGAAAAACTTTCTAGGAATACGTTTATATTTAATTTGGTTGAACTTGCAGCCACAGATGGGCAAAACAATTGGCCAATATGAAAGAAAGCCTCGTTCGTCTTATATTAGTTACAGAAGGTTTATAGAACTGTTATAAATACGCAATGTTATCGAACGTTTCATAAACTTATAGAGCATTTTAACTAATGAACGTTTTAAACGTTCTATAAGGGTTTTTTATGAATAAGGCCGTAACAATCCATCATACGAACATTACCATACATTTCGCATTTATTCGCATTTATGTGTAATTTTCGCATTTATTCGCATCTATTTCGTAAATACGAAAATTCCGTACCTCTAATAATACCTTATAATATTTTAGCGGCAAAACGTTTGCCAGTCAATGTGATGATTGTGGGGTCGATTCCCATTCAGGGGATGAATTATTTTCATTTCCTCTCTCTGACAACAAAACGAAGCGCGGCGTTGAATTCTGTTACTCAACGCGCAATGTCTCTAAAATGTTCGGAAAGAGGGGAACGGACTGTCTTAACACTAGGATCCCTCAGCGTTCCCTGCCTATATATCTAATCAATTCAGTTAGGTTTTCCATTTGTGGCGTTTCGAGTGTGCCAGATGTGCACAATTCACTTTGCCAATGTTATGTTTTATGGAAAACACGTGAAGCAAAATTGGTACCATTAGAAAAGAGATAATTTTACACAATTACAGAAAACATATAAAAAAGAGGTTCAGTAAGAGTAAAGTAAAGAAGTAGCCTTCACCTATAAATATGCATATTAATATAACAATAATAGAAAGAGAACCACCGTTGTCCCCTTAATACTTACAGACAGTACTTGTCTATAGACTGTTTACACTACCCTTGATTTGTAAGTAGCAGCGGAGTTTTTAATTTCGGGGACTCGAGTAGTATTTTTAATGAAAAATCCTAATTAGGCGTTGTATTAGTGGTCGCCCATACCATATTTATGTGGATTTTAGAACGTTAACTCTCTTTTTTTTCCGCTTCCGTTGGAATTTCGGAAATATCTTTCTTAGTGCTTTCCAGGACGACGAATTTTTATTTTAGGACAGAGAAAATGTGTACAAAATTAATGAAGCGGGTCTCGAACCCGCAGCTCCTACCACTAAGCCGTAAGTTCTTTTCAAGCTACATTGTCATTCTTATACATTTATTTGAACACTGTTTAGTATCTCTGTAGGAAGATTTTCAAAAAGATCCTTTACCTAAACATAATCGTGGCAGTCTGTCGTGACGCAGAAGCATAAAATGTGACTGTAAAATTCGACTGGTTGCGGATTGGATCCCCACTCGAGGAAATTAAATATTTATTTAAATTTATATTAACATTTCTTCTTTCTGGTCTGAGGCTAAGCGCGGCGTTGAGTTCCGTCTTTCACCACGAAATGCCTCCAGAATTCGGTGGAAATTGGAGGAACGGAGTGCTAAGACACTAAGTTCCCTCTGTCTACCTTGCTGTGTGCGGGATACATCGTAAAGCTAAAAATAAAAATCAGCTTCACGCTGTATCCCGCACACAGCAGGGTAGGTAGAGGGAACCTAGTGTTAAGACACTCCGTTCCCCACTTTCTGCCGAATTCTGGAGGCATTGCGTGTTGAGTGGCAGAACTCAACGCCGCGCTTAACCTCGACACCAGAGCGAAGAAAATGGAAATATAAATTTAAGTAAATATTTCATCTCCTCGAGTGGGGATCGAACCCACAACCAGTCGATTTTGCAGTCACATCTCGTGCCGCTGCGCCACGACCGGCCTCTAATATAAAAAATAATTACTTAGAATTATAATTTGGTAAAATATAATGATTTAAACATATTTTTTTTTGTAGGCCGGGAGTACCTGGGAACCTAGTGTTAACATACTAACGTTACGTTCTCAACTTTTTGCCGAATTCTGGAGGTGTGAGTGGCAGAACTCAACTCCGCGCTTTGCCTCTACACCAGAACGAAACAATTTAAAAATTAAATATTTCATTTACTCGAGTGGGAATCGAACCCATAACCCATCGTGTTTACAGTCACGCTTGTGTACCTGCTCTACGACTATTCACTAATTATGTTTGTTGCTTATGTAACTACAAACAGACAGACAACAACTAATAATAAAAGAACCTCCAAAAATGTTATACTTATACAATAATTTGATGTATAAACCACATTTATAACATATTTCAAGGAAATCTAAAAAGAAAATAAATTCAAGAATATATTTTCTTTATATGTAAGAAATTTGCGTTTGTCATTTTTATATCCAATAAAGATGAGGAAACATTATAGATTATGACAGGACGTCAGATAACGAATAGATTGATGCCTACTGTTGATTTGATAAATCTTTTTCGATTGATAAGAAATAGAGGATGGTTTAGGCCGACGTAGCTCACAGTATATTGCAGTTGTGGGTTCGATTCCTACTCAGTAAATATATTTTCATTTTTCTCGCTCTTGTAAGAAGACTACAGGACAGTTGAGTTTCGTCTCTAAGCGGTGCTTGATCAACAGCGTCTTAACAATACAGAATGTATTGTTTAATCTACTAATCTATATTCTCTACTAAATAAAAAATATTTGAGCATTTTGTAAAACATTTCTCAATAAGGAAAGGAAAAGTGGTTTAAAAACCTATAGTAGTACATTTTAAAAATATGTTTCCTTTCAAACGTGTAAAAAGTAACGTATAGTTTAATTGACGACGAGCGCTTGGAATAGTTTCTCAGAATCACGGGTTCTAATCCTGCACATAGTTTTTTTATTACGTTTTCTAATATTTATGGAGTGTGAATGTTGATAGCAACCGCCTAAAATATTTTATCATTTCATACTGCAAGCTTACTCAGTGAAATA
Organism: Heliconius hermathena; assembly: GCA_013403705.1. Taxonomy (NCBI): domain Eukaryota; kingdom Metazoa; phylum Arthropoda; class Insecta; order Lepidoptera; family Nymphalidae; genus Heliconius; species Heliconius hermathena. The sequence goes on from JAAIXJ010000165.1 coordinate 313,893, forward strand.
ATTTTTGGCCATGCTTAAATAATTAAAAATAATAATAATTTAATTGAGGCCAGTCGTGGCACTGGAGCACAAATTGTGACTGTAAAATCTACTGGTTGTGGGTTCGATTCCCACTCAAGGAAATGAAATAGTTAATTTAATTTATATTTTCATTTCTTCGCTCTGGTGTCGAGGCAAAGCGCGGCGTTGGGTTCCGCCACTCAACATGCAATACGTCCAGAATTCGGCGTAAAATGGAAAACGGAGTGTATTAACACTAGGGAACCTAGTGTTAAAAGTGCCAACCCTACTGGGTGAAGAATACAGCGTGATGCTGATTTGATTTTTTAATTATAATTTTGTGTCTTACTTTCATTTTTTCAGTTTTCTTTCGACTCATACTATACATAGCATAGGGACCATAATGTTACGACAAGACATTCCGTTTCGTATTTTCCGCAAAATTTCGAGACATTTTAATATATTATACAGTAATTTTTTTTAACATAACCTCCATTACAAAATTTGCAATTTAACCTTTTAAGCCCACTACCAAAATAATAACTTAAGAGAATTAAGGGTAATATAAGTTAGAACATACCTTAATCAGTTGTGTCGTTCGTAAATATGACGGTGTGTGAGTTTTGATTCCCACTCGTAGGAATAAAGTACTTTCATTTCCTTCTCTCTCTAATAAGACTAACAAGTGGTGATGAAATCGGTCACTCAACACGCAATGTTTCGAAAATTTGGCAGGAAGTAGGAAACGAAGTGTGTCTTAACTCCAGATTACTACTTCTATTATACAACGCTCATTTCTAACCTTCGTCGTTTATGAAACTGTGAATATTTACGATAACTTACCCCCTCTCCCCTCTTCCCAACCAAAAACCCAATCTAGGTCATTTTTAACTAAAGGATGTGATTTTACAGACATCATCTCACTGTAAATGTGAGGTGTTGTGAATTCGATCCCTAGTAGAAGGTATTATTGAAAAGCTATAAAATAAGTCCAGTAGCAGTGGCCCACTAGGCTTATTTCATAACCATGCTCAAGGCTAAAATGAAGGCTATCGAGCATTGTCTGTACATAGGTAAACCTCCCTATTTTATACGGTTTTAGTTGTAGTTAAACAACTACTTCTTATCGTGTCGTAAGCTATAGGACAACATCAAGGATAATCTACTCTCTCCCTCTCTGAAGAGTTGTCGTAGACTTTCTCTTATAATATTTACTTAATATAAATAAAATCAGTATGCAAAAATAATAAAAAATAGCCTATATAAAATGTATAATATGAAAAACTAAAATTAATATTAACCTTCGTCCATTCTACTTTAGAGTCTACATTAAGTTCCCTCTGCCTGCCTATGTACGGGACCCAGTGTGAAGCTGAAAAATTAACATGTATAAAAGGTTGAATGTTGAATAAAATTCTGGTGAAAAAATATATAAAAAATGGACGGAATTGAACACGTGTCTCTTGGACGGTTTCCCAGAAACGAATTCATGTTTATACATTTTCTAAACAAGTATTTAACTTTTATATTCAAATACAAATAAATATAAGCTCCTTTGAAGTATAAGACAGAAACGCCGTCATGCGTACAATTGCAATTACAAACGTCACTGTTCTGTAGGTGATTGCTTTTGCTTTGAAGAAAATACCCATTTCAACTAGAAATGTGTTGCAAAACTAAAATATATATATTATATATTCCGTTTTATATTACGTTATTAAACCCATCCCTTGAGGCGTAGTTTGAAAATTTATGTAATGAAGGATACCTTCTTTCGCTTTCAAGATTGGCTGTTTATTGGTTGGAGTATCTAAATTGTTCTATGATTTCTTTTTGTCCATGTCTTTATCCGTTCTTGTTTAATTGGAGCTTTTATGATTCGTTTTTTTACTTTTTTTTTTGTTATAATTTTGATGTGTTTGTGTATATCTTTCCGAAACATCGTAGCTTCCAAACGGATGTACCAATTTCGATCTATTTTTTTGTTTGAATGGACTTAATCGATTGTGTTCTTAACCACAATTAAATGGTAAATGGTCATCCGTTTGAAGATCGCCAGCTCTTTAATTAATAAAAACGTGAGCAACTTTCATTGGTTAACTGATTGATTCCATAGAAGTATGGATATATAACAGGATACGCGAAGGCGTATCCTGTTATTTTAACAATATTGCCTACATATGGTAAGCTTGACCTAAAGCGCCCAAATCATATGCAACCTGTAAGTTACCCATATTTTCACCAAATTATTTTTCTTCATGTTGTATCTGGCAAATAGCAGGCAGAAGGGCCTAGTGTTAAGATACTCCGTTCTGTACATTACGCCTAATTTTCAACATTTCATATTGAGAGGCGGGACTCACCAGCGGGCTTTGTCTTGTTACCAAAAGAGTGAGGAAATAAAAAAAAATAATCCTTCATGGGAGTTGAACCTACAACAATCGCGGAAACTAGAGAATAGAGTATTTTAAGCCATTATACATAACCCAGCGATTCCATTTGGCACCCAAAATAATGCGTGTACATTTTTGCGCCAAATGCGAACAGTCAATATAAACTGACATTTCATTGTCAATGGGTTGGTGGATAAATGTATTTTCAATTTCAAATAATTTCTTTTGACCAATCTACTCATACCACTTCAAAATTGTAAAATCTTTTTTTAATTCTTTTGTTTAACAAAATCAAAGTACGGTTTACTTTACGTAAGATTATTTATAACTTTTTGATTCGTTGTTTGAAGTCGATTTTTTTTAAAGATTATTTTATTCAAAAAATATTAACACAAAGAATTCTAGATGTATTTGTAAGAACGTTTGGTTTGGAAGACCTATATCAAGTCGTAGTAGGAAGCATAAAAAAATATCATTATATAACGTAATAAATTAAAAAAATCCATGAGTCAATTTGATGAACCAGCGGAAAGCACAAAAGACGCGTCTTGTATATTGATTGTTGAAGGTTTGTTCCGGATGATGGTCGGAATCACTTGCTAGTTTCTAGTGGATCACGTCGCACATGTTCTTTGGAGGCTTGCAAGTGTCATACAAAACTGCAATATAGTGAATTTTCTATGTGGCTTGCAACTATAATTTAACGTTAGCAAAAAAAACTAAACTTGTACTTTATCAAAATAAATTTAGTAAAATAAATATTTACTTTTATTATTTAACCCCAATTTTACTTCAAATATAAAACGTATTAGCCAAGAATATTTTAAACGTACCTGAAAGTAGAATTTTGAGACAATATATTGGGTTAGTATCCGGCACCCACAATTTTTTTCAAAACTAAAATTTCAACTCAACTATTAACGATTAACAATGTTTTAGAGAATCTTTAATAACAATAAATAAAAAAAAATTACATTCTGAACACTGTAAACAATTCAGGTATCTAATAATGGGGTAGCCCTAATATGCATAATACAGCGTGAAAAAACAAAATACTTATAATATATTTATAAGTAAACATATAACAAAAATACAAGATAGTATTTCATCAAATGAAAGACGACATTGTAAGTTCAAGGGGACGGCTCGACCTCTGGACATCTAAGATTAGGGGCTTTATCCCTTACACGAGGGTATATGGGGAGGTATTATTATATGGGACGAGAGAAGAATGTTTTAACCGATTTCAAAAAATGAGAAGTTCATTATTTTTAGAGTGTAACAGCTTATCGAATATTATTAAGTAATCTTTTTGTTTACATAATACGAATAATTGTAGAGAATATATATTTTTTCTAAGTTTAACTACAAGACACGTTCAAATTTTACAATACTTCCAGCTCCATCGAAATTTTCAACCCTTTTTTTCATCATATTAGAATTTTTCTCCTAAAACTTGTAGAATAAGAACGATAAAATTCACGATGTTTTATGTTATTTTGTGAAAAAAGATAATAATGGAAGTCCTCACATTTTATAATTTGAGATTAAAATTTAGCTTTAAATAACTTTTAAGCTAGTAGTAAATATTTTTTTTTAAGTGTTAATCCACACTTAGGAAAGAAAATTTTTTTGTTTTCTAAATAAGTATTTTTCTTCAATAAGTGTGGTGGTGGACTTTAAAAAAAAATGTTTGAAAAAAATATTTAATAAATAGTATTCTTTCTTGCCAGACGATTCTTAGTAATTATCTTTGGGTAGAGGAAATTTGTAAAAATCTCCCCACAGAGATGCTAACAACATAAATAATTTGTAACAAGCGTATAAAAATTTCGACGTAGCTTGATGAGAACGTATGGCTTAATGGTCAGAGCGCCTGGTCGGTTTCCAGGAGGCGCGGGTTCGAGTCCCGCTACGTTCAAATTTTTATACGTTTTCTAAATAAGTACATTTCTTTATATTAAATTTTAGAACTGCCCTTTTAACAGACTTATTTTTTCGGTGTCATGTACATTTTTTTATATTAATATTAAAAACTATAGAAAAAAAAAGTTTTATTTGGTCCTCCATACTAGATGTGAGCCTCAGCAAGTCAATAATATTTTTAAATATTTTTAAGCTCTAGTATCGTTCAAATAGCAGAATAGGCAGACTAAATTCTTGCCAACTTATTTAATAAAAATTAAAACCCGACTGAAATATCGTGCTCTAAGCGTATAAAACAAGGAAATATTCTTGTCTTAAATTGCTATGTACAAATCAGACATCACAATAATATAAACAAGGGCATGTATGAAGAGGTAGATCACAATGGACGAGGCGAAAGAGGTATGTAGAGACTGTAGCGTTTGGCGTTCCGTTCTCTCTGACTACCTCGCTAGGGATAAAGCGTGAAGTTAGATTAGATTTATAATTGAAGTTAAAGTTAGATTAGATAGATACAACGAACTATTATTAGAATAATTGTTTTGTTATTATAGATGGCATACGACCATCCACTTATAGTAAGTGGTATAGAAGCTTAGGGAACAAATGAACAAACATACATACATAATGATCAAATTCATAACAGTAAACAGAAATATACAGGCCCAGAATTCTCTCTAGAAAAAAAAATTATGGTTAAAGATATTTTATTTTCCATTAAATATATAAGCCACTTACATGGATAGATTGGTTAAGAAAATAAAAATAGTTGTCGATCGTACATTATTAGTCAATATACATATTTTTTGGTTACTCATTTAATGCATTTGTTTTTAACCGATTTCTGTAAGAAAAGAAGGTTATAAATTCGACTGTTTTTTCATGTTTGATACGTCTTTTTCTCTCTTTTTTTGATACAGAACTTTTGACTGAATGAATCAATTTGTGCCCTTGTGGTCCCATTTTAATTAGGTCCTTTTCTGACATTGGCAACTGTGAGAAAATCGCCAATCGAAAGTCTTAAATTTGCATTAAGTATGTGCATGACACATAGACGAATAACTAAATATCAATTCAACCGATTTCGATTATTCTTTTTTATGGGAAAGTTATTTTTTTGTTAAAAATTATAATTATTTATTTTTACAGTGGGAGTTTTTAGTTATGTATTCGGATAGTTGTGTTCTAAATGCATTAAATGAGCTTATATTTTTTTAAGTAGACGGTAGAATTATTATGAAGTCGCGCCTCCTCGTAGATAAGCATTTTTTTCCAATCTGTGTCTAGTTTTACGCAGAATCAATAATCTCGCACGCGACTGCAATTAACATTTGGTTGCATATTTTAATTTTACAAAGACTAAATTAGAATGGATCGAGTCGTTCTGTTTCTTTGTAATCTGTTTATGTATAACTATGGCGTGTCTAATTATTTTAATTTCATTAGTTAAGACTATAACACTTCTGAAGATTGTGGCTTTCATACAAAATAAACAAAGAGTAAATCCGACCAGTAGTTCCAGAGATCTTAGCGTTTAAATAAACAAATAAACTCTTCCGCTTTATTATATTAGTATAGATGGATTTAGGCTCATCAAATTGGTTTATTTATATATAATTGAATTATTAGTTACAAATTTATAACTTAAAAGTATTTTAAAAATGTTGTTTTGTAAAATTTGGATATGGCTACTTTGGACATAGTGTTTCATTTCTATTAAATAAAGTAGGTTAGACTTTACTAAAGAATTGCAAATGGTATAACGTACTCGTAAGTAACGCGGAATACACCGGGCGATACGTCGAAGTAAGTAAATAACTGAGGGGAGACAGTTTATTTCGTATATCCTCGATTTGGACTTTCCAAGTTAGGTTGCCATCAATTAGAAGACCAAAATATATTTCACAAGGTTTTTTTTGTAAGACTAAGTTATCTATTTTTAATGGATTATACGTAACACGTCTTTGATATATTAATTGTTAGTAGATTATGTTGAAACCAATAATGTAATTTGTTTAGATCTTCTTGAGCTTTTGAAATTATTTGATGTATAGTGGGACCAAAGTAAAACAGACATGTATCATCCACGTACAGAGATAAATATCCATGCAAGCCTTTTTTATAAAAATATTTTTATAATTATTTTATTTTTTTACAAATATTATTTATGTATATTATGCATAAAAAACAGCAAAGATTAAGCTTAATATTTAATTGATATATATTTTTTAATGTCTATTTGGGTGGAAAAATAAAACGGAGTGACTTTCTTGTTTTCTTTGTATTTATAATTAAAACAAGATTTCACGAAAATAAATTTTATACAGAAGAATACAAAAGAAAATAGTAAGTTAATAACGAAGTTGATACACTAACAATTCTTAAATAAAGTAACTTCTTGATCACTTAGTTTTAAATTTCATTTTTCAAAGAGGCCGTTGGTCTCAGTTTCACAAAGCGTAATTCGTGCCTTTCTTTCCTCTCAGGGCATACTGAAGTTTCAACTACGCCAAGTTTGGTCTCCGATTAAAATGAAAATGTACTGAACCAGAGTTTGTTTAGAAACGTAACGTTTAAAAAAAATATAAGAAAGTTAGGTATGTACAAAAATGTTTTATTTTTATAACATACAAACCCAAGAAAAAAATACGAGAAATAAAAACAAAAAACATGATTTTTGATGAACTTACTACTACCTAAATAATACCTTACTTATAACGTTTTACAATTACATTGCATACATTTTACGATAGTTGTAATTAAGTTAAATCGTTCTAAGTTTGAATTTCAAGAGAATTCTTTACTGTTCTGTAGGCGGCAGATTGCACAGTTATTTAATTACATTTACATATCTGTCAATATCACTATCTAGTGAGCATATCTGCATTTGTTTAGCTTCACGTTTCATCACGCATAGCGAGGAGAGCCAAGTGTTCGAACACTGCATGCACCATATTCCGAATTACTTAAATTCGAAACAAATATACACTGTCCGGTGAAGACAAAGATGACCGTTGACGTTCTATGAAGTAGGCCTTCAGTCAGCAGTGGATGATGATAGGCTGGAAAAAAACATACTCCTCATGTACCGATTACAGTAACAATGTCTCACGATATCCTCACCATCACACATATTGATGAAACATGACAGTTATCAACAAAATATACTTACGTATGTTTACATTTTGACCTTTTTTATCTTAAATTTCCATTAACTTCGTGCACAGTGTTCGCTTGATATTTCTTTCTTAATTTGCCGAGAAGTTTTACTTTGAGGTGGAAGTTTGGTCGTTAAGTGCCCTTATACGATATTTTCATTACTAACAGTGCTTTCTCGAATATATGTGGGGAAATAGAAATACATTTGCCGAAACAAAAGTATTTTAAGTTCAAAGTTGGAATTTTTAAGTTTTCTTATTAGTTTTCTTATTTTTTTTTTGTGAACAAAACTTTTTATAATGCTTGATTTTATTTTAAATATATATTTATATTTTCTGTGTTTTTTACTATTAATTTTATGAAATTTATTATTTCCTTTATTTATCATTGCTTTTTCAAATACAAGATAAAGACATAATTTTGAAAAAAATCTTAAAATAGCTATATTTATTATTCAAATTCCCTTTTACTTTACGATGTTATTACTTTTTTATTGCGTTATTTGCTTATAAGACGTGTCGATAGCATCTATATTGCTAGATGCTGTAAGTTGGTTTATGGATTCACTTAGAGATTCGTCTTAAGATTAAATATATGGGAGTCATAAACGCTTATTATTTTATTTTTGAAGTCGTCGCGGCACAACGTCTGGTTGCAAGTACGACGGTTGTTAATTCAATCTCACTTGTTTGAATGCGATGTCTCGAAAATTGAGCGGAAAGTGGGGAACGGAGTGTCTTAATATTAGATTCCGTATGTTTACCCTGCTACATAGTGATAAAGCATGAAGTTAAAAAGACATTTTCATCGTCACGCATATCGGGGTAAGCCGGAAACTTCCGTCCTCCTGTATTCACTTTTTAGCTGTTTACAGAATATTGAATGATTTTTTTTAAGGTCTCGAACCCGCGTCTCTTTGATATACATAAATATATATCCCTAGTGTGGGATAACCCATAAAACATATTAAAAACATTAAATTTCTTTTTAAAATATAATTAAACTATCGATCAAGTATTTATGGGATTATAATGAAATGAAAGACAGTATTTAAAAATACACTTTTATTCCAAATTCATGCATCTACAATTTGTTTTCTAATAATTACGTTGTGATATTGTGCTATATCGAAACCTGTCCAGTCTGACGTTTAGGTATTTTAAAGTACAATCGGCAGTATTTTATCAAAAGAAAATAACAATATATTATAGAAACACAAATAAAAATGTATTTTACTTATAGCTAAATGGCTATAGACCATATCACTTAAGGTACGACCAGAGTACGACTGTACACGGTACTCTCAGCATATACATCGAGTATCTCTGTATGAACACGAGTGTCTCCAGTTGTAAAATTCGCATTATATTAGGCAAACAGAAGTAAACTGTATATATAATAATGTTTGACATTTATATCCGAATTTCTGTTGTAGTCTGTTCGTACCGTTACAATTAAGAAAATCTTAGGATGAGCCACTCCTTGTTTTTGCTTTTGTTATAGCACTTTTACTCTTTTATACTACGAGATGAAGAAATAAATCCCCGTTAAAGAATCAAATCAAAAAGCCATTTTCTTATTACTTACCGCTATAATACCCTACTGAATGCGGGGTATAGAAGGAAATAGAACTTAATCCGTCCGACATAGTTAGGGAGAAATGAAAATAATCCTTCAAATATAAATCGAACTCACTACCATTAGAATGCATACAGCTGGGCTGAGAGCTGAAAATGTAATGAGGTTTTATCTTTAAGTTTTAACTTGTAACTTATATAACCTGTAATATTACAAGTATTTTCCCTTTCTTAATAAATTATAGCATAAAATTTAACACTAAAATTCATTCGTTCAAAAATTATTGTATTATATTATTATATATCTATTTATAAAAATCTTGCATTACTCAGTAAGTAATGCAAGATTTAACGTTACTCAGTGAGACAGACGATGAGAAGAAAACTAGTGGGTTTAGAAATCGGCGTGTAGGTCGGTTAGGAAGTTTAGGAGAGCACTTAAAGCGTCCGTTTTATGTCTTACGGTTTTCTATGCCAAAGAGAAATGGGTGAAACAGGTTCCTTTCAAATTAAATATATTTACATATATTTCCACCAAAACAGAGTTTTTTAATTTTGTTATTACTTCGCTCCGTTCCCTAGAACTGAGCGAGTTCATTTTAACTCTTTCTGCTCGCTCAGACCTTTCCGCTCGAATATTTGTTGGTTGAAAGTAGTCATTAATGGGTCCGCTCCGCTCGCAGTGGAAACCAGGCACAGTTCAGTCTACGTAAACAAAATTCCAAACAACCATTAGTACGGTATGAAATAGATACGGTAATTATTTAAATGTAAATTGACCCAATTGTATAAATAAAACATTCAAAGGCTGTTAAGCGCAATATGATATTGATACCTCAATTCAAAATAATCGGACATTCGAATGAAATGATAATAAACGCGTATATATATAAAGTTATTCGATTAATTACATTTTATATATATTTTTTCCTTTTTCTCTGAACGCCGCACCGAACCCCGTATATAATATGGTCAACAAAGGGTACGTGTAAAGATATTCGGTTCCCCATTACACACAAATACTATAATTTAATATTATATTATAAAAAAAGGAAATTGAAGAAAAATAGAATTTAAAGAAATTCTGTAAAAACTCCGCTCCAACTTTAAAAATAACATATACGTATATTTTATAATATAAGTAAGGTATTTGTACAAAATTTCTTTAGAACATACAACAATAACTTTATTAATTACATCAAAATTATCTTTCTGTTCAAATGTGTAAATCAAATGAAATCAAATGAAATTTTACACCACCCGAACATCAAACCCACTATCCTCACAAATCAGAATGATTACTTATATATTCGTATCTATATTGAATACTGCCGATCCTACGATTACAAGTTATATTTTATTGCTATGTATCAAACAATATGAACACAAAGGTAACTTATTACGAAAGATAGAATCATACTCCCGTTTAGATTGTTCTGGCACTTGAGGTATAGGGAATGGCTTGTATGGGAATAATAAATTGTTGTTGAAATATTGTAAATTATTCTCAAGAAAACAGAAATATACATATGTAGATTTCACTGCAAGAAAGTAAATTTGTAAGTATAATTCATTGAGGCCGTCGTGGAGCAGATGATGATGAAGAGTGCGACTGTCAATGCGATGGTTGTGGGTTCGATTCCCACTCGGAGGAATGAAATATTTAATATTTTCCTGCTATGTGCGTAAGAAAAGGAAATTTATAATAATACTTATTAATATTAGTTTTTTTAGCTTTACGCTGCTTCCCGCATATGCTTTCCACACAGCGAGGATGGTAGAGGGAACTTTATGTCGACACCGTTACGTTCCACGCTTTCACTTTGAATTTAAAAATATTGTGTGTAAAGTCGTGGACTCAACAAAATTTCGACACACAATGTCTCGAAAATTAGACGGAAAGTGGGGAACAAAGTGACTTAGCTCTATGTTCCCTCTGGATATCCCACTATGCGAGAAAAAGTTCGAAACGAAACGAAAGTTCGGTTTTACTATTAAGTATATATGAAAAACTAAGCATAAAAAGTCTTTGTTAAAATTCCTTCACGTTAATGAATATGGTGGTACCATCTTAACTATTTTCAGGTGAAGTTGGACAAAATAAATTACTTAGCACTCCTTTGTCCCTTCGTGGTGCTCGTACCAACCCATTTTTATCCCTTTCAAGCAATTTTCGGAATCATATATAAAAAAATACTTACGTTGCCGTATCAAATATTGACTTTATATTTCCTTATTTAATTTTTCAAAACATACTTTTATGCGTTTACCTAATTAGTAGGTTAAATTAAATAACAAATATAAATTAAATAATAATATATATGTTAGGCTATTTTCCAGATTTTTTGCTTAAGAACTGTCTGTGTAACATATCTTCTTCACCTTCCTCTTGTAACATCGATACTGTGTTCTGTAAGACCAACCTAGGCCCTCCTTTCTCTCTTACTCCCTCATACATCTTTCATATCACACACAACCAACAAAAATAATAAATAATAGCGACGTCGAAATGTTTATATGCTTGATACGTCTTATTTATGTTGTTAGAATCTTTGTGGGGAATAACATGTGTAAATAAATGGTAACAAAAGAATGTATAAAAAAATCGTCGTAACTTGATGAGAATGTATGGATTGGTGGCTAAGTGTGGAGTAACACTTTAAAAAATATAAAAAATTGTATAAGTATACATACATATAATAAATTTTCTTATAAAAACACTGTCACTACAAATAAAATACACTGTCACATTCAACACACAGCCAGACAGCAACCATAAAAATAAATTTCAATTCTTGCAATCCTAAAATACTATACTCGTGTCTTCAGAAAGCATTTCCATTAAGAGATGGGAATAAGGAGTGACAAAATAAATCTGTTGATATTTGCGAGCAAGTGCCAGAACCACCGTGTCTATCGTGGGGGAGATACCCTGATATCGATTTTATGTTGTACAGATATTTTGGAACGCTAGTTTTTTATGTAGAATTGTAGATTTTTGAAATTATTTTGTTTTACTTGTTTCACGCTGTATCCCGCATATAGTGGGGTAGGATTAAAACCTAGTGTAAAACACTGTGTTGCCATTTTCGAGACAATGCATAATGAGCAATGGAACTCAACACCAGGTTTTGTTTAATTAAGATAATTTATTTATCCAAGTGGAAATCGAACCCACGGCCGTTGAGCTGCTTGTGACTGACTATTGTAAATAACACTGGTCAACATGAAAATTTCCTTTTACGTGAAACTGCACTATATTGTTAGTATTTGACCTCCTTAATCTAAATATAGAACTTAAAATTAAAAGTTAGCTCTTATTAATCATTTATGCCATATTTAATATAATACCGGTTAACTTGGTGGATCTAACTCTATATTATGAGATTTGAAATGATTTACTGAGGCAACTTGCCTAAATTTTGTTATTACGTTTTTGTTTATTATTTTTGATAGTGTATGTGTTAGATTTGTTTGTTAAAACGTGAAATTTTATAAGTTTTTTTATCATTTTCGACAGGTTTGTGGTACAAAAACTACAATTTTAATAATGTCACGTAACTGTTAAGTAGTGCAGATAATTTTTGTTACACATGTGGTAAAGTGAATTTAAGTAGTCAGGTAGGTATATATAATAGGTGCTCAATAATCCAATGTTTAGAATCTACTTACTTTCATTATTTTAGAATTAAAATTTAAAGTCAAGATAAATCCTGGGTACCACATTTTAGTTGCAGTACCTCGATTGCATATAAATTAGAATTAAGGAAAAATTTTGTCAAGACTCTCAACAATGATGAACCAGCCTCCAAATATTTGCGACGTAAATATCCACATCTAAGCGACACCAAAATAAAAGATGGGATTTTCTTCGGATGTCAGGTCTTTACATCACTCGAATTTGACAATGATGTAAGGACCAAACTTTGATTCGATTTTACACAGCATCGAAAAAGAGGCATGAGAATTATTTAGAGCAGTGGGTTATGGTTTTTTGGATAATATGAGATGTGAAAATTATAACAAGCTTGTGAAGAATGTACTATAAAAGTATTGTCTGCAATATGTCTCAAAAAATTCACATTTTTCAATCTTATCTTTGTTTTTTTCTTCTTAATTGCAGTGATAGTAGTAATGAACATGGTGAACGATTTCACCAAGACATATCAACAATAGAAAAGAGATACAGCGGTCGATGGAATACGTCAATGTTAGAGAACTACTGCTGGAACTACACTAAAGATACTCTTAAAACTGATTTCAAAAAACAAACAAAAAAAAGAGAAATTCTTGACTATGTGAAATGCTCCGGAAATATTTAAAAATACTGAAATTCATATAAAAAGTATAAAAAAATTAATAAACATATCTAATTTTAGAAATAAATGATTTATATTTTATGAAATTTTCCTCTTAAGTCTTATTTTTTCATATAATACTAGCAATATAGGAGCCAACTTTAAAATTTAGTTAGTTTATATTTTCGTATTCAGTGACCCCAAATTAGTGAAATAATAAGCATTTGTTTTAAAGACAAATAAAAAAATCATTTTTGTAGACCAGTGTAATCAGGCACGGGATGTGCTCTTAAAAAAAGTGGTAATTCATATTTAAGGTCTGAATTCCACTTTCATTATACATAAATATATAAAAAGCAAATTAATATAGGTAAAGGGAACATAGTGTTAAGACACTACGTTACCTATGCACCGCCCTATTTTCCGAGACATTAAGTACAGAGAGGACGAACTCAAAGACACAATTTGTGTAAAATCGCAGAGTATTGAAAATAATCTGAATATACGGGTATATGATATATTCCTTGAGTGGATATCGAACCTATACCTATAGCGTTTACAATTTAACTCCAAAAGTAATACTAAATACAATTTTTAATCTAAAGTGAAACAAAACTAATAACAACGTAGAGAAGTTATGAAATACATTATAACAAAGTTAAACAGTTCGTTCCAATTTTCATTAACATGTCTTATAAATCAAACTATTCATATTTTCATTGTTTCGTATAAAATTGAAGATATTATATATTATATAGATATATTGAACCTTCAATTTTAGTGAAATTCAATAGTTGAGAACTCCGAAATACGACGATATATTTCATACGAATGAAATGATCAAAAAACATATAAATTTTCTCAGAATTATTTTCGAAATTATTTTGAGTTTAATAATTGATGTATAATAAAAACAATTATAAAGAAGAGAGCAAATAATTTAAAATATCGTATTTCTATTAAATTAATTTTGTATTATAATAAAATTAATTCAATTTGGATTCTGTTTTAGCAGTGTTTTATACCATTGTAGAATCTATGTATCAATTTTTTTACTTGATTTCTAGGTAAAGAAATGTTATATTAAGACTTGACTATAATAATAATGGTGTAATTTTTCTTTCCTAAGTGTGGAATAACACTTAAAAATTAAAAAAAATGATGTAATTTCCTAATTTCATTATTAACATTACCACGAGGTACAGAGGTTTTATTGTAGAATTTGAGGTTAATTGTGTTAGCCTACTGGCCTTTACATCGACATCGGTAAACAAGAGGATCGGTAAACAAGAGGGTCCCTGAGAAATTGCAAGCACTATATGGCTATTTTTTAGAAATTGCAAGCACTACAATTGTTTTAAAGAGTTATTGTCGACAGCGACAGCAATGACATCCTACGGGAATAGATCCTAGAACAGTGGCTATCGATCGGGCTGGGAAAAAGCCAACAGAAAGTGCTGTCAAGGCAGTCACTCATCCAGGTACTGACCGCGTCCGACGTTGCTTAACTTCAGTGAGTGAGGTGTTCAACGTCGTATAGACGTTGGCAGCGCAATGGAACAGGATCAGACTGTAAACTCAATGATTATGGATTCAATCCGGTGGTTTATCTTACTACAAGGGAAATAATGAGTAAAACTGTATTATTTCATTACGTAATCCACAATGTGTCTACAATTTACAGAAATATAACAAAGGAGTTTAAAAAGATGACATATAGAATCGTTTTGCATTTTAAACAAAGTGATAACAATTTTTTTTACTATCACGTATAAAAATAAATTGTTAAGAAAATTTATAGTACAGACTATAATTATGGACTAGGGACACGTTCCAATCTGCCAACAGTAAACCCTTATGGCGCCATAGGGCGGGCGGGCTTTACCCTCGTATATTATTATATAAATATATATTTATTATATAAATTATCGCAGTAACTTAAATTGTCGCAGTTACATCAAAATATTTATGAAAAGTATTGAAGACGTCGTATCGTACTGGCACAGCGTGTGATCAGCCAATCAAATCCAAAACCGTTGAATTTGCAGAAACGTGGCTGACAGACTTGGTCTCGATTCCCACTCGAGAGTTAATTATTTTCATTTCCTCAATCTGTTAACAAGACAAATGAGGCATTAAGTTTCGCCAGTTGTGTGTTCGACTTACACTTATATACGGCTTATATAGGATACAACGTGAAGCTAAAACAACAAAAAAATATATAATACACTTTCTTTAGATTCTCATTGTTTCAAAAAATGTTTAAAATGTTCAGGAAATGTCATAAATGTATGAAATGAAACAAATAATTTTCTACCATCTAAAATTGCAAAATACCTGTACGTTCATTCTACATCGTTTCATATGGAAAAAGTTTTATTAAATCTAATATTTACAATCTATATACAAGTTTAGATCTACATACATCGTGAAATATTATCTTAATTTAATATAGAAACATGAAGAGTTCAGCTTTATCGATTTTAATAATCGTATTAAATAGTTTCTTTTTAAATAAATAACAAAATATGAGTTTCAATATAACCTAAATTGCTTGTTTGGGAAACAAATACTTAAAAAACAACGAAATTGGCCAAAAACAATCTTTTAACTACTGTTTTAATGATATAAGTTAAATTTTATCATTTTAAAATTTTAGCTCAAAGTCATTATTTCTACTATGTTCAAGAATATTATTATTATTGCTTTTTACCACATAGTGTTTTATATTAAATAAATATATAAATATCGCTTATCGCGTACATACGTACGTAACTTATACAGTTTTTTTTAAATAAATAATATTACATACAGTAGACTAATCTATGGAGATCAAAATCACATGAGATTTTTTAGTTTATAAAAAAAAATCTGTAGCTTCTACAGTAAATTCACCAACTATATTTATATTTTTCAGGTAATAGCGATTCGATAGTAGAAAAATGATCTTGTCTTCTTTTTTTGTTCAATATTATCTAATACGGAATCTAAAATTATGGAGTTTAGTCGATAACTTTACGTGTATCTTTATAATGCACATGGCATATCATATATTGTGAAATGACTAGAATGTACACTTAACAGTATAAAAATTATAAATAAACATAAACTTACATTAATTTTATTCAATATTCGGATAGGATTGTCTACAGCTTACAATTAATTGCCTATAAAAATATTATAGAAATGAGTATGTATGTATAAAACGTTACGATTTACAGATGATTGTGCAGCACATACGCTTCCACTGTCCTCTTATATTACCAAGCATACTCGTATATACAATATTATTTTCATATTCAGTCGCTTTATCACTTTATTAGCGTCTAAATTGCCCTGTTTACGCGTTATCGGTGCGACGTCGTCGTCAGATGTCGTTCGCGTCCCCCACATACCCCTCGTCGGGACTTTCGGAGCAAATGTCTGAAACACATTTGGCGTTGGAGACTTGTGGCAGTGGTTTCAATAAGTTCTCGGAACCCTCGCCCGGGATCCGAGCGTCTGTAGTCTGAGTGTCTACACACCTTGTTTCTACTTGGTAACACCGACCTGGACCTTCAGGCATGCCCATAGGTATCATTACTGCGCATGTCCCTTTAGGATTCCAATTCGAACACGGCTCTGTTGGCGCACAACACTGTACTGGCTCGGTTTTATAGCCTTCAGGCGGCGATGGCACGAACTCTTCGTTGTAATAAACGGTTCCATTCCCAACGAATGCAATTTGCCTATTTCGTGGCACTGGATACCCTTCGAGCGTGCGCCGCACGTTCGTTCCGTTGAATACCTCGAAATTGGCACAAGGTGGCGGCGTTGCGTTAAATTCGTTATCTTTTGCGAATTTACATACTAATTTCTGCCCCTTTGGTCTGTTATGCGGTAAAGTTTGGTAAAATGGCCCAACTATTGAATAATTAGACATTGCAGGTTGCCGACATGGATGTTTTGGTAGGCCATAATCGTATGGATAGCCTTCGCTGTCCAGGAAACATCCGGGATTCAAGTGCACATCTGCCGAATGTTGGTACATAGCGTTAGGCGGCATGCTCATTGGAGGCATACTCGTTAGACTCTGTTGATCCTGCCACGTGACTTGCCGCGGCACCGTCGGCGCGCTAAATGCGGTCTCCTCCTCAAAAGTATCGTTAGTAGTTTTCGTTTTGTACACAGATAGCGCAGTGTTCTCATTCTGCGCGTTGTTAGCGACGGTTTCCGCGTCGCTAATTAGGTCAGGATTTCTGTCGACAAAGCCTTTTATGTTATTGCTTTGGTATGCGTCACTCGACTCGTAATCTCTATTTGTCTGCACAGTGTAATGCAGCGCGTGGTGCGAGTGCGCGTTCACTATAACGCTCCCATTGTTTTTAGGCAATGAGCCGTTACTTCGACTTGATGGCAAAATTTGATTGCATAAAGCCACATCCTTACCGCTCTCTTTTTTCTTTCGACTTCTCGTGTCAGTTTTGAATTTCAATAAAACTACAGCGATGATTGCTATTAATAACACGATTATTAGAAATATGACAGTTATTATCACTACTAAATGTCTGTGAGGAAACGTGACCACAATAACGACGGGCTCCTCCTTCATAAGAATTTTAATAGTGTAGTTGGAGCGAACCCTTCCGGCGGAGTTCTCGGCGATACACGCATATGTGCCGTTATCGTCGTTCCCGATATTGAATATGTACAGCTCGCTCTTTTTATCTATAACCCCGCTCTCCACGTAAAATACGTGATGAGGCGCCGCTGCGGACGTTGAATAATTCCGAATAAGTTGTCCTTGATAGAACCACTGTATTTTGGCCTCCGGCACGGCCTTGACAATACATTCCAGGGACACGTTGTTCCCGACATTCGTTTCCAAGTAAATGGATGTAGGCGTCAGTTTTGGTAGACACGCCAAGTCAAATTCATTTATACTTATTATTGTACGTTTTTTCAATCGGTCCGGCAGAGAGCATATAGGCTCAACGATGCGTGGCACATTCGAACTCGACAACCAACTATGTAAATCTCTCAAATTACAATCACAATTCCAATTATTACTTTGCAGATCAATCCCCCGCAACGTATCCGGAAACAAATTATCCCCTTGAATATTCGATAACCTATTACCATTTAACCTCAGCCATTCCAAATGCTTGAGTCCGGAGAACGCCTCGTGCTCGATGTTCTCGATTTTACAGTTGCTCAATTCTAATGTATTCAAATAAGACAGATGTTGGAAACAGTGGGTTCGTATACCTGTTATAGGATTATTGTTCAGCGAGAGCCTCATTAGAGATGGAAAAAAGATGAAGTTGGTAGACGGAATGACGGTAATGTAATTATTGGAGAGATCCAACTCGACTAGGTTCGCGAGCCCCCTGAAGGCGTGGTTATCGATTTTCTGCAACCGACATCTCTGAAGATAAATTTTCTGCAGGTCCAAAAGTCCGAGTTTGTGGAACGCTTCCTTTTGCAAAACTTGCAAATCATTACCGGTGAAGTCTAGTACTTGTGTTTCCGAGTCGAGCGTGTTGGGTATCGCTTTGAGTAGTTTGTCCGTACATTCGACGTATCGCTTGCCATTTTTCCACTTACATACGCATTGTGTGGGGCAAGCGATGGCCGGAACGAGGATCCAAGTGGTACACAAGGCTATCAGCCTCACGTCTACACTCCGCCTGATTTTCATATTGCCTCAAGGCAGTGTAGCATCAGTTAAGGTGGCTGGCATTATCTGGAACAAAAGAAAAACGACGTTAAATTATTGCTTTTCTTTTTATTCGATCTTTCTCAGTAACATTCGGCTCGCCATCTCTTTGTTCGCAAAGATCAATAAACTTATCGAATTGTATTGTAATTTATGAGTGGAGCTTTTTAGAATAAGAATTCTTTGTATAATGTAAAATTTACTTCGAAGTAAATAATTATTTAATTTGTAAAAAATTTTATTGTCCTTCGAGAAAATGGTATAATATTTTCAATTGTTACAATTTTAATATTAATTTATACTATAAGTGTCAAATTAGTTATTTTTACTTTGACATTTTATTTTTTTATATATTTTATTAAAACAAACGAATGAAGTTCGACGAGTAAACAAAAATATACGAAAAAATCACTACATATAATTATATTAAACAAAATTACAAAATTTCACAAATTAACTTCCAAATACCAAGTAGTTAAATAAAAGTCAATATAAATTAAATGTTTTCGAATGCTACAAAGATTCTTAAGTAATTTAAGCGGAATTTGAAATTAAAATTCGACATGAGAGTTGTTTATTTTAATTTAGTCTGTGTCGCGAGGTGATATGTTATTCCATACATTCGGTTGCGTAACACGCCCAAAATATACGTACGAACGTATACGAACGAAATGAAAAGTAACGGCACACATAAAATAAGTTTTACTCAGATTTATTACAACTATACTAATGAAATAGATTTTTCTAACAGCTTGCTGTACCTATATGGATCTGGTAACGGAGATATTTTTTTTCTGTTTTGTTATCTTCGATGGCTCAGTGCCAGAGCTGACTGTCAGCGCGACACTTGTGGGTTCGGTAACCACTCGGAGTAATTGTATATGTTTACTTTCTTGTTCTGATAATGACAAAGTGATGCATTGTGTTCCGACACTCAATTTATATGTCTTAAAAGTTAGACAAAACCGTCTGAATACTAGATTCCCTCTGCATGCGCTGTTATATGAGGGATGTGTTGTGACTATAACTAATAATTTTATTTTTTCCATCTACACTCGCATTCTTCTTCTTCATTTAACTGTCAATTTAGAGACATTGTCACCAATAAGTTTTTGTATAGGTATATATTTAATATTACATAAATAAATTTTAAGGCCTGTAAACGCGATAGATTGTGAGTTCGATTCGATAATTTATTTATTGATATTTTTATACATTATTTATTTTAATTTATATGTTTTATTATATTTTCACACCCCCAACCCTTTTTCCAACGCTTTACGTCCTATGCCTTAAGGTTGCCTGGAAGAGATCGCTGTTAGCTTTCTGTTCTTGATTCCTTTCTTGTATTATATTTATGAGTATACAATAGAGAATATATTGTTATTATTATTACATAGAATAGATGGTGATACTATTGACATACTTTTTTTTAGTAAGACTTAAACCCACTATATTTGGGTTACAAATCGAGTCACTAAACTCTACACCATAGACTTACTTGTATAATAATAAATAAGTATTTTATTATATAAAAATAAAGTTATACACAAATTCCATTTGTAAGCACCAAAGTACAAAGGAAAGCGACCTTGCAATAACCATTAGCATACTTAATAAGGGAATAATTATTTTTCGTTTGTAATAAAACTTTCCTCGTTAAATATTTTTTTTGTTATAATTACTACATTGATTGAGAAGAGAATATAGTGCGCATTACGCAAAAGTGAAGAAAAGAGTGTCTAGACACAAGGATCTCTCTGCTTATCCTGCTAACTAGGATCAAGTGTAAAACTTAAAAAATTACATCCTTAATTTAAATAACATCCTACCACAATAAATGGACCAGTGCTATGTATTACCACGTTCAAACAAAACAACATCTACAATTTCATAGTATAATAATAGATAATAATAGAGTAGAAAAATTGTCTGATTTAGAAATTAATATTATATAACATTACTTATTACTGTAGTGCTTAGCGTTATGTAAATTACTGAAACAATCATATCTAATTCTACAACCTGGTATAATCTTTGTTACTACAGAATTAACATTTTGTAAGACATAGAATATTCATATACTTGAAAACGCAACATCCGGATTACTATTATTTATTTTACGGTATATAATATTATAATGAGGTCAGTCATGGTGCAGGGGCACAAGTGTGTGACTGAAAACGTGACAGGTTGTGGATTCGATTCCCACCCGAGGAAATTAAATATTTACTATTTTCATTTTCTCGCTTCTGGTACAGAGGCAATGCGCGGTTGAGTTCCGCAACTCAACACACAATGTCTCTAAAATTTGGTGGAAAGTGTGAAACGATGTGTGTTCACACTAGGTTCTCTGCCTCTACTGCTATTTGCGGGATACAACGTGAAGCTAGTATTAAAATAGTATGGATGAATAATATTAAGAATCTTAAATCAGGAAAATGGAGGAAGGAAGTACATATATTACGCTTTATTCATTATCCTAAAATAAATTACAGGCCGTCATAGCCAAGTAATCGAAGCCGTCGCGTTAGAAGCTATGCGTAGCCGCATAGCGTCTAACTGTTAATGATATGTTGGTGATTTAACCCCCACTTGGGAAGGGAATGTTTCAAGAGTGGAAACCACAGTGTCTTATCACTAGGTTGCCTCTACCTATCCTGCTACATACTATAGCATGTAACAAAAACAAGGAAATTTGTAAGCATCGTGTGTATCATCAGATACTAATAATTAACTGGCCAATATTAATTAATATCTTTTATTTAACTTGTAATATACGTATGATGCTTTTTACACAGCTTTTATGATCGTATAAATTGTCTATAATGAGATTATAAGTCGATAATTGAAATTTAAAAGAAAAAAAAATATTTTTTCCTTTTTAGATTGTTGAAATAAGAGCTTTTTCTAAAAAAGTTTATTGTTTTTAATTTATTTTGTTATATAACGTACAACACACAAAACACAGAGAACCTAGTGAAAAATCATTTCATTCTTTATTTTCCACTTATAAAAAGAAATTGAGTAAATACACAGCGAGGAATTAAAAGCAATTTACTACTTTTGCTGGTTTTTTTTTTGAGGATCGAATCCACAGCCATCGCATTTCCTGTCCGAAGCTGTCCCACGATGGTATTGAAAAGAAAATATTTCAAACAAACTCCCAGTGGCACTCAAAACCGTCAAACATACTCAAACATCATAAAAGCTTATATTTACATTAAAACCCGCTCCAAATTTGTTAACCCACATCTTACCAAAATACATTATGTATGGGATGCATTATTTATACTCCCGTTTCATTCTATCTACGTTCGGCTGTTTCTTATTTGTTGTTTTCTGAACTATTGTTTACTTCGAGGACCGTATCCGAAAAATTTGTTACAATATGCCACAAAGGAGGATTTTTTCTGTACAGTTTTTTCATGCCAAAAAGCTAAGGTTTCATCTTGACTTTCCTTTGTATTTTTTTTAGAGAAACAATGGATGTTTTGATAAATTATTTGAATAGTTTTATTTTACTGTTTGATGGATAAGTAAATACTTTATTTAAGTTTGGCTTGAAATTACACTGTTTCAAAAGTTTATTAAATTTACAATTTTTTTTAGTAGAGGCCGACGTGGCGCTGGGGCACAAGCGACTGAATGAATCGAGGGAGAACGTAAGTGAATGTATAATTATTGTTTATTAATATTTTTATTTCTTCGTCTGGTATCAAGGCAAAAAGAGGGCTTTGGATTTCACCACTCAACACGCAATTCCTCGAAAATTCAGCGGTCATTGGATAACGGGCTTAACACTGGTTCACTTAACACTGGTGGTAAGGTTCCCTTTGTCTACCCTGCCATATGTGGTATACAGCGTGAAGCTGAAATAAAAGAAAAAAATGTAACAATATTGATGATACTTATTTAGAAAACGTATAAAAATTTGAACGTAGCGGGACTCGAACCCGCGCCTCCTGGAAACCGACCAGGCGCTCTGACCGCTAAGACATACGTTCTCATCGAGCTACGTCGAAATTTTTATACGCTTGTTACAACTTATTTATGTTGTTAACATCTCTGTAGGGAGATTTTTACAAATTTCCGCTACCCAAAGATAATTATCTAACTAAGAATTATCGCTTGGCAAGAGAGAATACTATTTTTTAAATATTTTTAAACATTTTTAAAGTGTTATTCCACACTTAGGAAAGAAAATTATACGTTTTCTAAATAAGTATTTTTCTTTCCTAAGTGTGGAATAACACTTTAAAAATGTTTAAAAATATTGATGATGTTGAATGAGTTTTTTAGTTTAATTTAAGTAGATAACTTTATTCTAGTTTCTTATGAACCATAGTTAAAAACGCCTATTATTTTTAGAGAGCAAACATGTTATTTGTAATTTAAAAAATATGTAATTTTATAAGATGTTTTTATATTTCTGTCGATTATATTGTTGCGACCAGAATATATTCATCCACCCTTGCGAGCACAACTTATAATTTCCTCCTTCTGAAACTTTTATTCATGGTCCGAATCGAGCCGGATGTTAAGGATACCATTTGAAATAACAGAAATAAGGAAAATCAATTAAATCAGTGGAATTTAAGAAGGATTTATGGAATATTTGTCAACGTGTGCAGAGGTCAAATAAGGACACGGGATATCATATCACGGTTTGAAGAAGTAGTCTTTAGACATCTCCTTTAAGTGTTTCCCTTAAAATAACCCATCGCTCCTAAGGTATTTAATTAAATTTAGTGCTGTTGTTAAGTTAGTAAAATTGTTAATTTTACACGTGTCATGTTACGGGTTTGTTCATATAACTACATGGCATAGTAAGATTTGAGAAATATATAACAAACACTGTATTTTAATTTTAATATACTCAAGTCGATTAATATTTATTCAACTAAGACATTAATTTATTAATATAGTTTACTGGTCACTTTAGTGAATTAAATTTACGTAACTTTAGCTTATCAGCATTTAGAATTGTTTATTTATTAATATTTTTACTTTTAATTTAATTAAAATAGACCACGAAAATAAAACATCTATAATTTGTACTTACATATTTTACTGTGTCCTTTTTATATTTGCTTAGGTAGGAATTGTGTTTATTTAAGGTTCTATTGTAAACAATTCCAGATTGACAACACTTCATCCCGTAATGCCTGAAGACAAGGAATTCATTAGGAAACGCGGAAGCTATAAGTATCGGCTGACAATGTTCGTCATTTATATTAATTTTATATTAATTTATATTAATTTATATTAATTCACTGGGTCCTGCTTCATTGACGGTTTCCGATATTATACAGTGAGTTACAATTAAGACTTGGTAAGATCGAAACTGTTTATAATCAGTTTGATGAAGTTCAAACATGCTTAGAATGTTTGGATGAGCTAGACATACAATTACAAGAACGCATGTCAGTCTCAATATTTCGCCTGTGTTGTTAAAGCGCAACAAATAACAGAACGATTTCAACGAGATAATAATAAGTTAAACGAGAGAGTGTCTCATATAATAAAAAATCACAAGGTGGTCAAATTACCTACTATTCAATTGCCAAAATTTAGTGGTTCTTAATAACAATTGGCTCGAGTTTCGAGATACATTTACCAGTCTCATTTATTTAAATGACGAAATTGACGAAATAAATAAGTTTCGTTACTTACGAGCGTCATTAGAAGGGACTGCTGCAGTTGTCATCCAGTCAATTAAATATTCAGCTAAGAATTACGTCACTGCATGGACACTTTTGTGTGAGCGATTTGATAATAAGCGGTTATTGGTGCAATATCACGTCTCAGCTTAATTTCACATTGAGTTAATAAGTCCTCCTTAATTTTAAAACGTGTAGTTGACCAGATAAATAAAAATATCCGCGCTTTAAACTCTCTTGGCGAGCCAACGGAGCACTGGGATACACTGTTGATTTATATTAATACTCCGAAGTTAGATCCAAAGGCATTCCGTGACTGGGAGGAGTTCAAAGGTCGCTTAGATAAGAATCGGCCAATTAAATTAAAAACACTTCTTGATTTCACTCATAATCGTGCTGACTTATTGGAGACACTGAAGTCCTCTCACCATATTAAATCATCGGTAATAATAATAAAAGTAGCTTGTTGAAGCCTTCTAGGCATAAAGTTATGATTACATGTCAAAGTGTTGAGACCATACGTTCCCCGTCGTCTCATCCATCTACAAAACTATGCCCTGAGTGTAACGGTGAACATAACTTAGCCGACTGTTCTCATTTTCTTTCATTGAGCATTGAGGCGAGATTAAAGGTTCTACCGAGTTTTAAAATATGTTATAATTGTTTTCATAATGGACATTACGCACATCAATGCAAAAAGTCAGGGTGTAAAATATGTAAACGCAAACACCACACTCTTATTCATTTGTCTGATTATAGAACTAAACAGATAGGTCACCGAAAGGTTGGCGTCGGCGGCGCACACGCATCTAACAAGCCTATATGTCAGGCCCCGATAACGATATTATCTTATCAACGAGCGTTACGTCACCGCTCCCGTGCGTTTCAATAAAATCATTAAATAATAAATATACAACTAACTTGATACCTTCTAATGGCATAAATTAAATTCTTAACACTGTTGTCTCTGAATCTCTAAAAGATTTTAGGTTCTTCACGTTCACAACTATAAACGGTTCTAACCACTAGACACATCACGAGCCAAAGCAATATTTATTAAATAATATTTTAAAGCTGTTTGGGATATCAGTTACAAGCTGCGTATACCTTGCACTTTATTAAAATATGCAAACGTAATAAATTTAATAATTATTATTTAAATAAATCGGATTTGCAAGATGATTTAAATTTAATATTAAGAATCTCGCAAAAGGAATCGTTTCCAGAGTATTCCTTGCTTCTGAACCAACCACCAGCCTTTACCAAAAAAGAGCTGGTTACTTAAATTTAATATTTTTCTTGATCAAAATAACATAAAGCGTGTAGGTGGTCGCTTGGGTCTAAAAGTTTCCTATATTAATACAGTCCACATATCAATTCACGAAGTTACTTGTCAAATACGAACACCAGCGACTTAAACATGCAGGGCCCCAACTTTTACTTGCCTCAATTAGAGAACAGTATTGGCCAATCGGTGATCATAATCTCGTCAAAGCTTGCTATCGGCAATGCGTAAGGTGCAGTCGTATGAAGAGTCAAGTTATTTCTCCTTCTCCTATTATGGGTAATTTACCCGAAAATCGCGTATTATCCAATGGCTTTCCTTTTCAATCAGTAGGGGTTGACTATGTATGCAGGTCCAATTTATGCCTCAAGCCGTTATGGGCGTGGAGACTAGAAAAAGTTTATATTGTACTATTTGTTAGTTTCTCAACCAAAGCCGTTCATATTGAGCTAGTGGGTGATTTGACCAGCAATAATTATTTATTAGCTTTGAGGAGGTTCATTGCAGGAAGGAGAAAGCCCTTAAATATCTATTCGGACAATGTGACGTCATTGTTGGTGCTTATAACGACTTATCAAAGTTTTTAAAAGGTAATTGTAATTCGCTATCATCGGCTGACGCCAATGAACAAATTCAATTTCATTTTATACCGGCATATTCGCCGCATTTCGAAGGTCTATGGAAGGCAGGTGTAAAATCAACCAAATTTCATCTTCAGCGAATGTTGGGAAACTGTAATTTGACATTTGAGGCACTTTACACAGTTTTAGTTCAAATTGAGGCGATCCTCAACTCCCGACCGCTTACATCTCTGTCGTTAGAACCCGAAGATCTCAGGCTTCTTACTCCAGGACATTTCATCATCAGATGACCACTGATGTCTTTACCGAATCCTGATCACAACGACTCTTCTTACATTCACTTAACTCGATTCCATTCGGATTGAACAGTTACGACAGCATTTCTGGTCCAGGTGGAGAAAGGAATATATCTCTGAGCTCCAATACAGGATAAATTGGCGTACCTGTAAGAATGCCTTGCTGATGAATTCACTAGTTCTTCTCAAAGAGGACAATCCACCATCATTAAAATAGAGACTGGGTCGAGAGATTGATGTATTCCTTGGTAGTGATGGAGTTAACAGAGTGGCTGATATCAAAACTTCGACAGGAATCGTCCGAAGGTCTTTCAAAAAAATATGTCCACTTCCAGTAGCTAACGTGTCTAGTTCCAGCTTTCAACGGCCGGGGGCATGTTCAAGACCAAATGATGATGAATGAGTTTTTTAGTTTAATTTAAGTAGATAACTTTATTCTAGTTTCTTATAGAACATAGTAAAAACGCCTATTATGTTTAAAGAGCAAACATGTTATTTGTAATTTAAAACATATGTCATTTTATAAGGTTTTTTATATTTCCGTCAATTATATTGTTGCGACCAGAATATATTCATCCACCCTTGCGAGCACATCTTTTAATTTCCTCCTTCTGAAACTTTTATTCAAATATGTACCTTGGTGTATCATGAAATAACAATATAATACGAAAAATAATAGCGAATATCCATGACACATTCATATAATTAACAGTATTAATTATGTTATTAATTAATAGTAAATATAATATATTAATTAATAGTAAATTAATAGTATTAATTATTAAGAGTCAACCTTTTAAGTAATACGGTACCAATAAATATGACTCACTGAAAAAATGGCGCAAGTACAAAATAAAATTTTAATACAAGATAATTTATGTATAAGTGTCCACATTTTTTTTCATCGTTCCATACCACATAGACTTTGCATTTGACGACCTTCTATCTACAAGTAATGTTAGTACCAAACGAACCATCGAAAACGTTTGTCTCCAAAACATTTACATTCCTAAAAGATGTAGTAGTGTGTAGATGATCCTTTATTTCGTTTGGACATTTGGCACTAGAATCACATAAAAATTGATGCTAGGACACAAAGCTGTTTTTTTTTTAGTTTCTTTTCCATATTTCCTTTTATATATATGTTTTTTGAGCTTCAAGCTGTATCCCGCATATGTTATGGCACGCAGAGGGAACCTAGTATTAAGGCACTCCGTTCACAATTTCCCGGCGCTTGGGGTTTTGGGGAACCCAACGTCGCGCTTTGCCTTATTACCAAAGCGAAAAAATGAAAATATTAAATAACTCATTCTCCGAGTAGGAATCGAAAATAACTATCTATATATAATATATAATCTACTTCCTCAAGTAGAAATCGAACCAACAACCATGACGATCGTAGTTAAATGCTATCTTTTTCAGATATCTCCATTTTTCAGGGCCTGTTTCAGGGCCTGTTTTGTTGGTTATGAACAAAAGCACATAGGTAGCAATTAAATTACCAAAAATACAGACAAATCCGAGCTATATATCTAGCTATTATATTATATAGCTAGTATTAGCATAATTTTTACAGCCTTCAGCTGAAGTCAGTCAAATTATCACATAACTTACAACATATGAAGCGAGTCGTTCTCTCTTATAGCGTCATAAACCAAAACGTATTTTCTTGAATCCTTTGTTTATGTAACCTCGTAATAAATGTTTTTGCTTGGAATAAATATTATGATACGGTATATGAAATAGCCCATAAAAATATTTAGTGTTTAATTTGTCGTTGATATTTTTTTTTTAGGTTTATGCTCTAGGATACACACAAGACGGAGTAGGCAGAGGGAACCTAGTGTTAAGACACTTCGTTCCCCTTTTTTGCTGAATTATGGATACATTGCGTATTGTGTGGCAGAACTTAACGCTGCGCTTTGCCTTGGCACCAGAGCGCTAAATGTTAAACCAGCTTCACGCTGTATCCCGCACACAGCAGGGTAGGCAGAGGTTAACTTAACCTAGTGTTAAGACACTCCGTACCTCACTTTCTGCCGAATTCTGAAGGCATTGCGTGTTAAGTGACAGAACTCAACGCTGCGCTTTGCTTCGACACCAGAGCAAAGAAATGGAAAAATAAATTTACGTAAATATTTCATCTCCTCGAGTGGGGATCGCACCTACATCCAGTTGGTTTTACAGTCACACTTTGTGCCCCTGCGCCACGACTGGCCTCTAATTGTAAATGTTAAATATTTAATTTCTTCGAGTGGCAATCGGACTCATGCCATTGATGGTTATGTGATTTTTTAAATTATTTCTTTAGATTTTCAATTGTAACGTTTATTTCACATTTGGACAGGCTTTTCAAGGAAACGAAAAACGAAAAAGGGGATTTTATATATAAATTTACGTCTTAAAATTCACATCCAAAAAGTTGCGGACGATGACCTGTATTTATATACACACCTCTTTATAGTATGCAATAGTTCCATTATTTGGTATCCGATACATTGAGTTTCCACTTTGTTTCTAACAATGGTATAGAATCTATCCTGTGTAGTACAATGTTGTAGTTTTTACATTTT
>JAAIXJ010000165.1:343377-361198 GCA_013403705.1 Heliconius hermathena
ATATAAATATATATATATAAATTGTATAGATTTTTTAACAATACAATCTAGTTTACTCGACAGGTATAAATGATTATGTGCTTTAAACTCCTGAATCGTTCGTTTATACAGAAAATTCGTAATTTTTATCTAGAATTTCGTATATTTAAACTTAAGATCCATTATTTTCTTTTACAATTTTATTCTATTATGGAAATAAAATGATGAATTGAATGAATTGGAGAACGGAAGTGTTTTAATGAACAGCGTGTCCTAACACTAGGTTTTTTATTATTCGGAAGGCAACAGAAGCAGCGACAAAAGGTATTGTGGAGTATAACTTAAAGATGGCCATAAAAGATAGAAACGAAGCGGTCATGTCCTACATCTTGGCGGTAATGCCATCCACTTATCAATTTCCCTAATGATAAGAAATATTTGTATGGTTGTATAAAATTTATCTTGTAATCCGTAATGAACATTCAATTAAGTTAAATTTATTTATAATGAATATTTATTTTCATGCATGTAGATTTAGATTATAGTGTTAGATTAAGTTAGTAAGTGGCAACTGAAATGAATAACTGGACTGTCTTAAGCAGATATTGTATAAATATAGAGATAAATGTACATAATAACATAAGTCTAGTTCTAGGTAATATCCACAGAAAAAAAATTAAAAGAAATGTAAAAATAACAAAAGGTACGGACTATAAATCTGTAGGGGTATTGCACAATACTTAATATTGTTCATAAACAACATTTGTAAACACACTAAATCAGCGTCCTACATTTATTCGCTACAAATACAATTGTGTAATTATTTTCCGCTATTGTTTTGTAGCGTATAAATAACCAAATTAAATATATAATAAAAGAGTTGATTATAAGATCTCGTATCATTAACATCACCACGCTGCTATAGCCCACGTTCGTGACCCCGACGTGATGTACCCCGAAGGGGGTACCCTGCTCTAGCCCATATTGGTGACCCCGACGTGATGGGCCCCATCGGGGGGGACCCTGCAGACATCCTCCGACGTGATCCCGTTGACTTCAGCCCGAAGTAATCTACGAGACCCACGTAATGATCCAGACAACTCCCGTGGTGCTATATTGGGACCACGCATACCGGACTTCAACCCAACGACTGCCCGACGCAAATCGGCTTCACACTACTGTGACTCACCGGTTAGGATTTCAAGAGGCAATATACCACCAATCGCACACATTGAGATTTCATTTTCATCAAGATCCAACGCAAAATTAAATAAAAGCTAATGAAATAATGGAAAATACAAAATTTTAAGAAGTCATCGATAAAAAAGGCTAATTTAGGGTCGATATGCGCAATAACAGATAGTCGATAGCATTTCTGGATTATTAAATCCGAAAAGGATAATTAATTCTGGCTCACTACAATTACGACTGTCAATGTTTAGGCGCCATCGAATAAACACAAATGTGGTAGAACGAAGAAACTAGGGAAACTTTTCAGTCAGTAGAGAAGTATTGCGCTGACTGCACCCTCTCGCACCCTCGCACGCACCGTCATCGATAATAACCGACGCATCCCAGGCATGTGTCGAAGACGTTCCACAGCGACGATTACAAATGGAAAACTTTCCAAGGCTCAACCTGAAGCCCAACAAGTGTAAGTCAACCGTAAATACTGCGCATATTTCGAAAAAGAATATACAGTATATTACACGACGCAACGCACCCAGGATTCAGAACGACAAGAATAATGTTAACAAGTCATTATTTCTGACCTGGTATGAAATACACATGTACGTGGACAATACAAGCTTATCGTATCAAACGGCGAAATCTCACGTGACAAGAATTCGTCACTTATGCAAATCCCCGAATTTGAACGGGTTGAAAAATTTCGTGCGAACTCTACCTGTATCTAATAATAAGCGATACATAATTACGGTTATTGACCGATTTACGCCTGGCTTCATCAAAAACAAAGTCGACGAACTCAAAAATACCACATCAGCAGAACGTCAACAATGCGCAAACGCAGCAGCCGACGACATCAAAACAATGCATCGAGTTACGAGGCCCGGTCGAACAACAACACCCGTGGATCAATTTAGTTTATAGGCATAATATTTTATATATTTTATTTTGGTTATTTTCTCTCAAAGGGGGAGAGTATTGTAGGGGTATTGCACAATACTTAATATTGTTCATAAACAACATTTGTAAACACACTAAATCAGCGTCCTACATTTATTCGCTACAAATACAATTGTGTAATTATTTTCCGCTATTGTTTTGTAGCGTATAAATAACCAAATTAAATATATAATAAAAGAGTTGATTATAAGGTCTCGTATCATTAACATCACCACGCTGCCATACCCCACTAATCTGTAGTGTAAGTAAGAAATTAAATTTAAAAAAAAAACCACTAGGTTTTCCAGGTTCACTCTGTCTGCCCTGCTCTATGCAGGATTTAGCGTGAATGTAGAACGAACCCACAACCACCAGCTATTTTTACAATGTGCCGCTGTACTAGTATAATATCAAAGAGAAACTAATGTCTGATATAGCTAATCTTACCAAAAACCAATATGTTAACGTCATAAATCATTCATACACAATATTGCGGGGATATCATCTGTTACAGACTTTTTCTTGGCTTTTAGCTGTAAATGGCTTCAAGGTGATCAACAATTTAAATCTGTTTGTCTGCTTACTAATACCGCAGTCCAATGTCATCTTTTTTCAGGTTCTCCTTCTTCCCTATATAACAAGCAAAAATGACCTTCTGTCAAAATATTCCGTTCTCCACTTTCTCTCTGAACTTGAGATATAATTTTCTTTTCGACTCACCGTTTTGTATAGGGAAAAAATAAAATTAATTAAGCTACAATCATTACCCATAGGGGAAATCAAACCTACATACATCGCGTTAAGAGGTTAATGTCATCCTACTGCTCCAAAATGAACTCAATATTTACGATATGACAGAATATAAAATAATTATAGGACAGTAACATAATAAAAAGACTAATCGATCATTATCATTATGGATTATAATTTTGTTAAAACCCAAACTATATTTTTTTTTGCTTTGTTCCATGCGAGGTCAGAGAAAATGGACTTATTGAATTATTCATATCACGTCATTTATACATCTAAACTAATAACATTAAGCTGAAGAGTTCGTTTGGATGAACACACCAGTCACAGAAACTACTTATTCTTATTGAAAGTTTCTAGTTTAGTAGGATAATCTGCATATCGAGGATAGCTATAGGCGAAGTTGTATATAAAAGACAGTTTTTCATAAGCAACAATTAAATTCACTGCAATAAAACTAATAAAAGTTGCTTAGATTTTTATACCAACTCATATTTTAAAACAGCTCTAGTAGCAGCGCAGCATCTAAAACACACACGGAAACGCGATGGTTGTAAAGATTTCCACTCGGGTTTCCATTTCCTCGCTCTGGAAATATCACAGCGCGGCGTTGAGTTCCGCTACTCAACACACAATGTCTCGAAAATTGGGACACTGCTCTATTACTGTATTACTACACTCTGCTTACCCTATTATATACGGGATACAGCATGAAGTTATTAAATTCCTATATTGATATATACGTATACTTATATCTCTTAGATATTTTCTATTACGTTCAACTCATAGGAGTAGAAAATCTCTATCGTGCTAATAGTAGCACGGCCATGACCTAAAAGATAACAGACGTTGATAAATGATTGTCAGGACCTTTCTGTAAACTTTGTCTAAGTTTAGACAAGACTATAATGAGACTTTAAATTATTCTTTATTGAGTCCCATTTGACCTTTGAACCAATGAAGTATATTATATAAATTTATTTAAAGATAGTACAGATATACATTTTGATTTTATTATATTTTCCCATTTCGTCCCGATCATCTGCCTGGGAGAGTGAATCTCTTGTTATTACATTCTGTTCTCAAATTCATGTGAATTTGAGTTATTATATATTGGTTGTTGTTGAGAAAATGAAAACAGTTACATATTCTCGCGGGAAATCGAACCCACAACCATTACGTATGCAGTGAGACGCTGTGCTACCACACCAAGACAGCTCCCATTTGCTATTAATAAATTATTAATATTAATTAACTATAAATAAAAACAAAATTCACTTGGTAATCGCGCACAATTAAGACAACACAGCCGCCATAATGGGAACGCAGTGCTAAAACAGACACATAAAAAACAATATCGTTGGTGAAAAAGTTCAAATGAAAGCTCATCTCAAACCATAGAATTTGGAAGGCATGTGGCGAGACGGGTGTGAAACAATCGCGCTCTATTACGCGCTTCCCGACATTTTCGTGAAACGAATACGTAATATTTTTTCGTACCCGTTGAATAGAGACAATGGGCACTATTTAAAAACGCAAAACATATAATTGTACCTGGCTACCTGCGACGTGGAAGCTGGAAGGGTTGTTTTTTAAGATTTTTCCGTCACATCTACCTCTTTTGAGGCCAGTTGTGGCGTAGGGGTACAAAGTGTGACGGTAAGATTAAGATTGAGATCTGGAGACTGATTGTGGGTTCTATCCCCACTCGAGGAAATGAAATATTTGTAATATTTATATTTCATTTCTTCGCTCTGGTGGCGGGATGCAGCGTGAAGGTGATGTTTTTTTCATCTACCTTTTTTTAGATAAAAAATAGAAATTCTGTGCGTGTAACAGCGAATAGGACATATTTATGGTATGTATCTATTCATGTTATGTATTATTGCAAAAATTACAAATCACTTATTTTTTAGTTTATGTTCGTATTTCACTGTAGGTAAATCGTATATCTTTTTAAGATTATTTATGTTATATCCTCTCTAAGACACTGTAGTTATCTAAAACTCTCATATAATAAATATATATATATATTTTCGAGACACAATCCCGTATCGATATTGAGAACTAGACTAGACTAGTATCCCACACGGGTATAGTAATAGAAACGAAAAGACGATACTCGAGATCAAAGAAAAAAAATCAAAACCCACATTTCGCGAGGTTATAAATATACACACGTAAAAAAAGCTACATATTGTA
This sequence comes from Heliconius hermathena, assembly GCA_013403705.1. Classification (NCBI taxonomy): domain Eukaryota; kingdom Metazoa; phylum Arthropoda; class Insecta; order Lepidoptera; family Nymphalidae; genus Heliconius; species Heliconius hermathena. The sequence goes on from JAAIXJ010000165.1 coordinate 348,436, forward strand.
CGAAATATACTGAGAGCCGCACGTGTAGCTATCACATAAGTACATAAGTAACGAATGTACGCGAATTCTGGTACAAACCAATATTGTAATGGCATGTTTGCGGGGGTAATATGATTCATGCATAATAATGTTGACTCCGACATCTAAATACTTCAAATGACGTATATCTGGAATAGGAAATTTATATGTGATAAGCATTTTCAATACAGGACTATATATTCAATATATACAGTGTGTGTACATATTCTCTTTATTAATAATTATTAATATGTTTTTTTTTCAGCTTTACTCTGTAAGAGCTTAGTGTTAAGACCCTATTATATACTCTTCACTTTTCGCAGAATTCTGGAGTCATCACGCGTTTACGCCAATTAATAACGGTAGTTAAGATGATAATAAGAAAAAACTTTACGGTAATTTTAATTATATAAAAAAAATTCTAAAATTCCGGAATGTGCTACTAGAATCAGATCTTAGATCCTTGTTTCGTAATGTTTTTATTAATGAATAAAACATACTTTTATGAAAATGTTTGTACATTCTTTCAATATTTTAAGTCGCTCACTTATAAACATAGTATACAGATATTTACATATCTGTATACTATGTTTATAAGTGAGCGACTTACTTACTTATAGGAAATGTAATTAGATACCAAGATTTATAAAAAACCATTGCAGGTAAAATACTTTGAATATATGGATGCTCTATAGAAGAGGGCTTGTTCCTGTACAAGTTCGTATTATATTTTTTAATACGAAATCAGAATATTTATGAACAATCATTTGTATAGAAAAATTATAAATTACATAAATCTGTCGAAGTGTTTTTAAAAAGCATTCGATTTTTAGTTATTGACATCTTTAAATATATTTGAAATAAAATGATGGTCTTATAAACTTTCAACGTTATCTTCAAGCTAAATTACATTTGACGGAAAGCAGACGCTTATCCGTCCCCTAACAACTTAGGGTGACAGTAGGTATGGAGAAACTTGGAAGATTAAAACGCCCTCTCAGATTTCTGATCACGCAAGCCTGGCCCAACTTAAGTTACTAAGGGTGCTGACACCACTCCGGGTATTTTGTACCAATTTTTTTATTACGAAATCTTATGGGAGAGATATACATATATGTATATTTTTTATCCAATTTATATATTTTTTGTCTTTAACTTCTATCTTCTTAGATTTTTCGACATAAAATTAATATTTGACTTATAATAATAATACTCGTTGGCTTAGTGGTTGGTTTGACAGATAGAATCTCATACAAAAAATATATATATTAACATTATGTTGATGATTATTATAAATATGTTAAATATTCCTGTTTGTTTTGGCCTGTTGTAAATTTTTAGCAAGTTTAATATGAGTAGGTTAACAACAATTAAGAAAATTTAGTGTAAGAAATATAATCATTTACTATTTTTATAATTTTAATTTAGTCTTTAGTTTACTATGAAAGATTTTATTTAATATAATTTTAATTTAATGCATTAATGCAACGAGGTAACTCGTGGCGCAGGGACACAAAATGTGACTGTAAAACGCGGCTACTTGTGATATATACACACATATATGTGTGTATATATCACAAGTAGCCGCGTTTTACAGTCACATTTTGTGTCCCTGCGCCACGAGTTACCTCGTTGCATTAATGCATTAAATTAAAATTATATTAAATAAAATCTTTCATAGTAAACTAAAGACTAAATTAAAATTATAAAAATAGTAAATGATTATATTTCTTACACTAAATTTTCTTAATTGTTGTTAACCTACTCATATTAAACTTGCTAAAAATTTACAACAGGCCAAAACAAACAGGAATATTTAACATATTTATAATAATCATCAACATAATGTTAATATATATATTTTTTGTATGAGATTCTATCTGTCAAACCAACCACTAAGCCAACGAGTATTATTATTATAAGTNATACTGTGTAAGATTCAAATATTTAAATGTCCTTCCAATATCCATCACAAAAATCTGACGAATATATAAGATTTATATTGTGAGCTCGACACTTGTAAGGATATGCAATTTTATGCAAAGAACTTTCCTTGAATATTTCAAACGATTCATCTTTCGCATTTGACATTTTGAATGGTTTTTATAGATTTCATTTCCTATCGCAGGTGGTTTGGAATCTAGTAAGTTTGTTTTTCCACTCCACTCCACGCTTAACCATGCATTTATATATCAGCGTAGACTGAAAAAATCTAGTGTCTCTTTTCTCCGCTTTCCGTACGAATTCAACATATAGCATCTGTAGTGTAGCCAAGGTTCATTTCAAGTTTATTATATTCAAGTCAAATTAATTTTCTTAAGAGAGAATCAAACCATTTTCTTCTCAAGCCGGAACATTGTAATTATACTAAGTAACGAAATGAATACAGCATTTTGTTGAACCAAATCATGAATACAAATATATTTTTTTTACTGAACCGAGCCCACAAGGTATACATATGTATTGGTATATTTTAAGTGATTAATTTCTTACGGGGTCGTCGTGGTGCAGCGGCACAGCGCTTGACTGTTAACGTGACGGATGTGATGGATGCTCATTCTGGTAACAACATAAAATATTCCGGCTGAGTGCCACCCAATGTCTCGAGTAAGTAAAGTAACAGTAAGTAAGGAACAGAGAGAGTGTTTTAACACTAAGTTCACTCTAAGAAACACTCCTTAAGAAAACTTATCATTTTGAACACGTCCATAAAATATAACTCAAAGTCACCCCCAATATTTATGAAAGCACAACAAAATTTTCCCCCTTAAAGTTGTTCCTACATACACGCGTATATACAGACAAGGGCTCACTGGGTTTTTAATATAACTTGCGAGATTTTCACATCTCATCGCTAAGTGCATTTAAAGTTTGAAAGCTGACTGAGATTAATAGCTTCATTATTAAACTCTCGAGCATCAATTCGGTCAGAATCCAGATTCTAGCAATTTTGCATACATTATACAAACGGGCATAATATGCGCTTTAATGAAATTCCATTACATCGTCGGGCAGTTGTTGGAAAGTCTGGCTAATCATATTTTTTTGCAGCTTCACGCTGTATCACGCACTCAATAAGAGAAGCAGCAGGGAACCTAGTGTTAAGACACTCCGTTCTCCAGTTTTCGCCGAATTCTGAAGGCATTGCGTGTTGAGAAGTGAAACTCAACGCCGCCTTTTGCCTTGACATAAGAGCGAAAAGACGAAAATATTAAATATTTAATTTCCCCGAGAGGGGATCGCATCCACAATTGGTCGCATTAGCAGTCACACTCTTGTACCTGGCCTCATGGCTAATCATGTATGGGTTCTATAGCCCGGTTAAAACGGCCAAACTGACCGAAAAGTAGAAGACAGAGTTTCATAACACTAGAATTTCTCTTTTTACTTACGTAACGGTTATCAGTATATACTAGAAATCACTTATCATTATAAAAACGTACGTAATGTGAGCTTTAATGAAATTCCATTTTGTAATGCTGTTATTAAATTTGGATAATTGTACAATGCTTTGAGGTTCAATTCCCGCTTTAATGACCAAAACGGGCGAAACCGTAACCATCTTGGCCGAAGGTTCTCTCTCTCTCTCTCTATGCCTATTCAAAATAAAAATAGCAGGAATAAGAAAGCGGAAATGCTGCTGCACCACGACTGGCCTCACGACTCTTCGCTATGGTGTCAAGGCAAAGCGCGGCGTTGAGTTCTGCCACTTAACACGCAATGCCTCTAAACTTCGGCAGAAAGTGGGGAAAGGAGTGTCTTAACACTAGGTTCCCTCTGCCTACCCTGCTTTGTGCGGGATACAGCGTAAAGCTGATTTTTTATTTTTTAGGAATAATCCAGATTCAAGCAATTTTGCCTACACTATACAAATTGTAATATGCACTTTAATGAAATTCCATTCTTGCTAATCCGTTCTCGTCGGAACTTCATTCCACCACATATCACGACCCCATGTAATTTAAAAACTCCGCAGTGTTCGGTGCATAGAAGATAAAATAATCATCCGTATAAAGTTACATTTTAATCCAGATTTAGCCTTCATTCGTTTGTGATGTTAAATTTATGATTTAATATGTCATATGACCTACTTTATTATTATGATTTTGATAGAACTTAGCGACTACGACGATAGAAATATCTGGGTTTAGAAAAAAAAGTAAATTTTACTGTCAATTTCTTTATAAAATTGAAAACACGGTCAATTAAAATAAACTTAGGTTTTTGTGGTTATATTTAAATCTCATTTTGGCTCTAATTGAGCCTAACGAAACATATTGTTCGTCTGTAGAATACGTAAAACAAATAAATGTTCGAAATACATAACAGTTTTACGTTTATACTATACAAATGAACTTGTTAGTTACACATTCTTGAACAGGATATATTTAAATTGATTCATCAACATCGGTTTTCCATTCTAACAATGTGAATTGAGTGTTCTACAAACGCAAAATCTTCTATTCGAAGCTAAGCATTGTCTGAATCAATTTCCTTCAACGTGTGACTAATTGTGGCTTTACTTTCTCCGCTTGTGTAATCCGTTCATTTCGTTCCATTTCATCTAACAGAAACGGTATACTGTTGACAATTTTGGAGAGATCTTGTGCCGAGATTTTTCCACAGATTCTCATATGGAAATTTTGTAATTGTACTTATTTTTCGTCGAGGTTGTCAAAATTTCGCTGTTTTTTCGACGCTGTATCCCGGATATAGCATAGTAGGGAAATGGAAGCTTGTATTACGACACTCCCTCCTCCCAAAACGCCCAATTTTTGAGACGTTGCGTGGTAAGAGGCGGGACTCAATGCCGAGTTTCGCCATGTTACTTTACTGAGTGTCTTTACACTAGATTCCCTCTGGCAACCCAATATAGGAAAGAAAAGCGGCAAGATTTTTTTTAAAGTTGAAGTAAATTAAGTTACCCAGTCTTTCTTGAGTTACATGACCATAAGTTTCGTTTTCTGAAATACAATGTCCATTATTATTATATATTATTATTATGTCCATATTTATTATCTACGCTTTCTGTATAATAGTTTAGCATGGTAGACAGGGTGAACCTAGTGTCAAAAAAATTTGTCCGAAATCTCAGATTTCACGATTAGCAATCGGGCTATGTTTTATTAAAGTGACAATATTAAAATAATTTTCAACACATTTCTATCCAGTCGAGTTGTAAGTAAGTGATTATGCACACGTACATACTTCTAATTGTTGTATCATCATGAAGCTTGATACTATATAAGACTTTTTTTTTCAGCTTTACGCTGTATCCCGCACACAGTAGGGTAGGCAGGGGGAACCTAGTGTTAAGACACCCCATTCCCCACTTTCCGACAATTTCTGGAGACATTGCGTGTTGAGTGGCGGAACTCAACGCCACACGTATATAAGATGAACTTATAATATTATGGTATCATTAATCTGGTCTGATGATAGAATTGTAAGATGGTTGATGGAACCTTGAACTCGTCTTATTAATATATTCTGTTGGAAAAAGCGCGTTTTTTATTTTTAAATTTTTAAATTCATTGTTTTTCTATTACTATAATCCTTCTATCGAGTGTTGAGTGGCGGAACTCAACGCCAAGCTTTGGTGCCAGAGCAAAATACTCAAAAAAAATATAATTCAAGTGGCAATCGAACCCCCAACCGTCGCGTTACAGTCACATTTTTGTTCCCCTGCACCACGGCGGCAACAGATTTATATTTATTTAAGGGATACAAACCCATTACTTTGATGTTCAGTTAAGCATAGATATGTTAACTATGCCAATTGGTTATCCCCACGTTATATTGCAAATCGCAAAATTTTGAATCATCAGTAAGCTAAAATTAATTTTCCGGATATAACACTCGATTTCACACTGTAAATTGAATGTACAGTACAGCTGATACTCGATAGCGTTATATAGGGCTATTATTAAAAGAAATATATTAATAAGTAAAATTTACGATTTTGTTTGTACGTTTTATATACTGAAAATGGAAATAATGTGCAGACATACATAATATTATATCTCAAAACTAGTTCCCCACTTTCTAAAAAAAATTCGAAACATTGCCTGTTGAGTGGTGGAACACAACGACGCGCTTTTTGACTTCTCACAATAGATAAATAAAAAAAATAAACACATTTGTTGCCCCGAATCGGGATACTGGCTTAACTTAACCCACAGTTATCGCGTCTATAGTAACACGTTATGCCACTGCGCCACGATGACCTCTTAGAAATATAGTTTATATAACTTGGAAGAGTCAGCGCTTCTTTTACGGGAACAGCATATAGGGTAAAATATTTGAAGCCCATACCTAAAGAAATAAATCAAGATACATGTATTTCGTGTGATGCAGTTACCCATAGAACCAATAACGTAAACACATACTACTACAAAAATGCTATTAAAGGTTAAACTCGGTTTTCCTTTGGTAAGTTTATGTTTGCTTGCGTCGTTCTTGACAAATAGCGTTTTATTTTACAACGATAATTTTTGTTTTTTTGTTTAAGAAAATCGCTTTTACATTTTTGGGAAAGAAATATATTACGCTTTATATAGTAGTTAAAACCGTGGTTTCATTTAAAGTGGTGCTGACACAAACACCCTGTATATTTTTTAAATAAATTGCAAGTAAATACTTCTAACTAAAGTCACTCGCACCTTAAATAAACGGCGGTAAGTCTTACGAAACGCAATTATTGCCTGCCTAATGAACGAAACAGATTTGTCTCTTATACTTCTTTATAAAGTACCTTTGAAATTTTTTAAACATTTTTAAAGTGTTATTCCACACCTAAGTGTGAACGTGAAAAATTTGAACGTAGCGGGACTCGAACCTCCGGGAGGCGCGGGTTCGAGTCCCGCTACGTTCAAATTTTTATACGTTTTCTAAATAAGTACTTACCTTTAAAATTTTTCGCTACAAGAACTACCTAATTAGCTTGTTAGACCTGAGTGTTAATTTGATTTGATTTTAATATTTTTTTGGTGCACTTTGATATTATTTAATTATGTAGCGCAGCCACATTCGGCGGTGTGAAATATTTTCGCTTTGGTAAAAAGGAAAAGCATGATTTCGAGTACTTTATACGGTTTACGGTGTTTTTGTATAATTGATTTAAAAAAATAAGTCCTGCTGAGTTTCTTGCGCTGGTTCTTCTCAGGTCTAAGGCATTATTATTATTTGACGTTCACAAAATGAAGCATGTAACTTCTTATTTTAAATAAAATTATTTGAATTTGACTTTGACTTTGACTTCGATATGGTGTCCTAAGATACGTGTTCCCTAATTGAGGGGAAGTGGCAAATAGTAAGTGGCAAACAGAAAGCAAAAAGAAATAATGTCTTAGCGCAGAGGAAAGGCGTAACAAACGTAAAATAAAAATCTATCTAAAATATGACCGACAATAAACATTAGCATAATACGATCACTTTAAAAAACTCCAAGTTCTGGAGTACCCTCGTACATTATGCAAATCAATATTTTCAATCGCCGTGATAAAATAAAAATAGATATCGAAAATCCTTTTAACCCTTTAAATGTGGATATAATAAGGCTTTCGTTTACGATAATGTTACGTGAATGTGAGGTGTTCTTTACATTAGTTTCTTCAAGGGCCTTCGATACTTTAATGTAAGGGTTAAAAATATTATTATGTAAATATTATTACTTTAGATCCTGTCGTGGCGCAGTGGGACAGCGTGTGTTTATAAGCGTGAAGGTTTTAGGTTCCATTGCCGCTCGGGAGCTATTCTGCTTTACACTGTATAGTGTGAAATTAAGAAAAAAGTAATAATTTATGTCTGGTTGGGATCTGCTAATTTCTTACAATGGCTTTCTTTTCTTTTTCTAACAAGAGTCTAAGAATATAAAAAACGAATATATCATACCTGTATTGCTCTACATTATAATGAGATTGTAAACAGGTTATAAAAATGTATGATTTTATATATACTTTTTTTACGTGATCATTATGTTTCCATACACGTATTTCGGGTTTCATAGTCGTTCAAATTTTTCCCATTTGGTGTTATTTTAAAGGTTTTTAGAAAATGTACCAAGTTAAATTCAGTGTTTATTTTCCATCATTATGATAGGCAACTACTCAAATATTCAATATATCCTTTTTATTGGTAAATAGTGTCAAATCTATTAGGTAAACCGTATAAAGTACTCGAAATCATGCTTTTCCTTTTTACCAAAGCGAAAATATTTCACACCGCCGAATGGGTGGCTGCGCTACATAATATTTATACTTATCTCTAATAAATATAATTAAATAATATGAAAGTACACCAAAAAATATTAAAATCAAATCAAATTAACATTCAGGTCTAATAAGCTAATTAGGTAGTTATTGTAGCGAAAAATTTCAAAAGTAAATACTTATTTAGAAAACGTATAAAAATTTGAGCGTAGCGGGACTTGAACCCGCGCCTCCAGGAGGCGGGGGTTCGAGTAATAAATATTTAATATTTATTTTTTCCGAGTGGGAATGGAACCCACAACCGTTGCCTCATAAAAAATGAATTTTAGTTTAGAGTATATTGATAATGTTCTAATACATTTTGACCTAGAAATATTTGATTACTCGAGATGGTAATGAATTGGGTTCTCATTCGAGAAAATATTAAAAATAAATTTATCATTCATCTGTTTACATAGACAAAGTGCTAAGCTAATACTCAATGTTTCTAAAATAGGCGTAAAATGTAGAACAGAGTGCCTTAACACTAGTGTTTGTTTTCCCTTCCAAATTAAAATAAGTATTATACTATGGAGAATTGCACCTATATCTCTTATAATTAAATTTACTAACAAAATATTGTGCTGTACAGTATACAATACGTCACATATCAGAATATTTCTGCGATCCGTCATCCGACAGCCGCGAGGCGATTTCGATGTCGGCACAAGATGGATGGTGTAAAGCATAAGCAAGGTATGAATGATTGATGTTGCTACAACTAGCTTATTTTCGCTATGTAAATATGATATATGGGACAAGTTTTGTACTAAATATATCGTGCGATTGGTTGGATGGCAATGGTAGTGTGTTTGATTTAAAAAAAAACTTAACAATGTATCCTTTATTTAGTAGGGTAAGAGAAGGTACCTAGTGTTAAAGCACTCCTTTCCTCACGCACTGCTCTTTTCGATTTGAATTCGACTTAGGGAAAATTTTAAATATTGTTCGTACATCGGCTAATATTTAATTGCTACATCATTGTTAATAAATTATTATAAAGCTCAAGAGTTAATTTGGTTAAATGCACTTATATCAGGAATTATAGGGTCAATTGTGTTGGAATAGTCCATTCATATACATATATATTTTTAATCTTACGATTCATCCCGCAATGCGAGGTAGGCAAGTAGAACTTAGTGTTCAAACACTGCATTCACCACTGTTCAACCAAATTCATGACATTACCTATCGAGTGAGGGAACTCAACGCTGCGTACATTACAAAAGATGAGTCAAAATAAAGTAAAGAATTCTTAGTAACTATAGATATTTTTATTCTCCATTGTGAAAAACTTTAACGTCTGCATCATTATAAGCAAAGAAAATCTCTAATTGTTAGTACTTAGTGGGGGAGGACCTCGCTCGCTCTTTCATCTTTTGGTGGAAATTACAAGCAAGTCACGGCAAAAGGTTTTTAGTTCAAAAGAATGGGAAGATTATTTTCTGGAAAGGTATAAAAATGAGAATTTTATATCAATCTTTAAATATAGTTTTTAATTTTTATATAAATTAATGAAATATTTGTTTATGTCAGAATCATTGAGGCCGTCGTGGACCAGCGGCACAGTGACAGACTGTAAGCGAGACGGTTGTCAATTCGATTTGCAGTCAGAGTTATGAATAGATTGGAACGGCGGGAGGTGGAGGACGGAGCTACAAATAGCTACGTGGAATAGAGACCGTAGCGTTTGGCGCTCCGTTCTCTCTGACTACCCCTAAGGGATAAAGCGTGAAGCTAAGTTAAGTTAAGTTAAGTTATGAATAGAGTCATCATAAAAAAATATTTTATACCTTAACCGTAATAATTCTTACGGTTAAGTGTAAGTTAAGTTAAGTTTTGTATAATGGTTTTAGCCGTAAATTCATAACCGACATGGTTAACCGAGTTTCGTATGGTGCCTACCAAACTACAATAGACGAGGATGATGTGATAGCTGTACTTGGCTTAGCACTTGTTTTGTAGTATAGAAAACGAGATTGGCCAGAATGGTCTAAATGCTGTTTATTAAAAAAAAGTATTTCTCCCACATAAATTTGATATTATAAATGAATTGAGATTTACAAGAATAGATTTCAAAAAATATTTATCAATATCAATTATCAATTTATTTGCATTTAATTTATATCAATATATAATAGTATTTGCTTGGTTGCCTGTACATGCAACGATAACTTAACCTTAACCGTAATAATTATTACGGTTGTATGTTTAAATCATACTTAAATATTTCTTATAAAACCATAGTATCATGCCGTAAAATCCTTATATTAGGAGTGGAGGTACCCTAGTCGATACAATTTCTTTTTCACTTCAAAAGTTTTTGAGACATTTTTCGTTTAAGAAGGCGGTGTTTAACGCTAACTTCATACTATGTCTAACCAAGTATTAGAACCTGTAATTATTGCGTTCTATCACTCACAAAGTTGGTGCTACTGTGATACTGCGTCGCGGCTTAAGAACTTTTTCTTCTCATATCATCTTAAAATCGCATTGCGTCTAATTTAAATTCTGAAAATTTAAAACAGTATTCTGACCGAGTTGTTGGTGCCAAAAGTCAATGTCTGCCAGTTTTATGGACTCTACATAAGTATGTGTAGATTTTTTATATATTATTATATTACTAGAGGAATTGGAAGATTACCAGATTTCCAAGCTCGATAAAGTGTTGGGACGAATATTTTTTTTTGCCAAAAGCTCATCGTGTATCTTGTTGGACTCCCGCCATGGTAGACAATCTTACCTACTCTACACACAATATCTTGAAAAATGGGTGGAACGTGGGGCACAAAGTGTCTAAACACTTTTTCGTTTCCCCTACTTACTCTGCTATGCGATAAATTAAAACATTAAGCTGTATATACATAAGATTTTTATTGATATAATCTTATGTATATACATTTTTATCTTTTAGTAAATTGAACTTGATACTAAAACCTCTTTAAAAAGCTCAGACTTGATGCAGATGTTTTCTCCTCAAACATATAAGTACTTTAGTATGCTGAATAGATAAATAAAGCTTAGTGATATTATATTCCCTTTTCTATTTTACTCATTTAATTGTTCCGTCAAGTGAAAATTGAACCCACAACCGTCGTATTTCTATATTAATTCCCAACTGGAGGATTCCCATGGAATCTTATCAGCTCTCCAGGTAGAAGCTGGATATTTTTAGGGGCGTCACCCAGCTCTTGCAAAACATTTCACATGAAGATTTAAAATATCAAGAAACCATAAAAAACACCAATAAAATAAGAACGACAAAAGGAACGAACAAAATAAATCCACGTACTATTAAAAACAGGGTCTTAATTTGTTTTTATGAATATAACTCCATCCAAAAATAAATCATAATGACGTGAGAGCCAAGTTAAGGGTAAAGGAAGGCGTGTTCTCGAGTTCACCGCCAAAAGAATGATCACTCGGGAATCGTAGGAAGAGTATGAATTTTTTTTAAACTTTTCGTACGTTCTCTGATCTAAATTTCATAATCAGTTTTTTTTTCACTTTCTTACTTATTTTTTATTATTTCTTACATATTTTTTTTTTGATATAATAGTCTACTTTGGTACCAAACATCATTTTATATACACCAGAAGTTACCAAGGAGGTTTACAAACGCGCTAATTTTAATGCATGTATACTAATTGGTTTACGAGTTATGAAGAGCTCAAAAGGAATTGGAAATGGTTCGTTAAAATTCATATTACGCGTTTCCAGCTTTATAATTTGGCTGGACACGCTGTCGCGTATCTTGATTCTATCACTATACATATTCAAATTCAAAATATTCTTTATTAAGATAATTTTTTACAAGCAAATATAATAAGCAATAAGAGACATCAAAATCAATTACGTATTTGACCTAAAACAAATATACGGTATCAATTCAGTAATCTACATCTGATTGATATCTCAGAAAAAGAAAAAATAAATAACGGCAATTTTCCGGCTTCTTCGAATAAGGATCTCATTAGGGAACGCTATAGAATTATACACGATTGTATGTGAACAGTAAGTGTGTATGTTTTTTGAAAGATGGCGTTGCGGCACTCTGTGCATGGAATTTGGTACGGTAACGAATCACCAAAGTAGTACTATTTGTAACCTCAAATTAAAGTAGAATAGTGTTTACTACAGTGTCAACTACATATTTATTTTCCCTTTGTGAAAATGTGTACTTTTGTGCCAAATAAAGTGTTTTTGCGGGGAATTTTATTGCACTTCTTTATTCAGAAAAAATCTGCAGCAGAAGCACACAGAATTCTCGTTGAGACAAATGGTGACAATGCTTTGTCGAATACAACGTGCAGAGACTGGTTTAGGCGCTTCAAAAGTAATGATTTTGACCTTGAAGACAAAGAGCGTTCTGGAGCACCGACAAAATTTGAAGACAAAGAATTGGAGGCATTGCTTGAAGAAGATCCATGTCGGACGTTAGTAGAGCTCGGGAAAACGTTACAAGTAGATGCGTCAACAGTTTCAAAACGTTTAAA